>CABEEJ010003955.1:0-49358 GCA_901482245.1 Timema douglasi
CCCAGGTTATGTTAGGTTTGGGGATTAGTTTCATATTACGCCCAGGCTACGTTAGGTTTGGGGATTAGTTTCATATTACGCCCAGGCTATGCACGGCCCTTAAGCCGCCCCTGTACATGTTATTTGTATCAATTGAGAGCTATAAATTGATAAAATCGCAAGGACTTATTCACTAAGATACTGCTTACTTGTTGATATTTCTATACATTGTCTTCATTATTTGGAATAGAGCACTAGGCTGAATCTTGGTTTAGATTAGGAAACCTACTTTGGTGGCCTATGACCTAAGGTGTCACTCTCGTGTTAGACTTGACTGCCCATGCTAGGGAGATCGAGTGGTTTCTCACTCTCCTGCCACGCAATTGTGAGTACACTTCATTTAAATTTAACTTCTTTGTCCCTAGCTCATTAGTGCAATTAGTACATAATATACATATAACCAGAAAAAGTAGTAAGACGAGTTGCCAAAATAAATATTTAGAAGGGATACCCAGCACACTTGCCCTTAATGATTCTGGAGTATAAATTGAAAAACTAAAAAATACCCCAAAACATTTTTAAAGACAAACTTTCACTGTCATTGACAGCTTCATTTGGTAAAGAGAGCAGACTGATTATCTTGGTCAGCTGTGGACAGTTAAGAGCACGCAGCACATACCAATCAACTCTGTGGTACAAACGTTATTGCACGTGGATAATTTCTGATTAAACATTAATGGAGATAAAGAGTTAATAGAAGTTTCAAACAATTGAACATAGTTGAAACATTAAATGATATTTGGATAAAAACTGCATTGAAAAAGGCGTTTTTGACCTTTTTAGAATAATATCACAGGTAAGCGTCATGCACAAATATTCAATTTTTCTTAATAGGCATATATGCTAGTTATTATCAGGAAACTTTGTCGCTTTGTCCCCCATCGAGTGATCCTTCAAATATGAATGCACTGTACACATTTCTGACATACCATAGGTCTTTTCTTTTCCATTTTACTCCAATACCTTGTGTGCGCAAACACTCAAACACAGATGCGAGCAGGGGGCTGAGTTTGGCCTGCTATGATGAACAATCTTAACCTTGCAGTTCAACCAAGCGCATCGGTCTCCTCTCTTGACCTGATGAAGCTGTGTTTCTACTCCAGTATCACTAAGACAAGTGTACTGGCTTGGCTATCGCTTCTTATTTTAACCATATATTGATTTCAATACACCTGAGCTTAGCCCACTTTCAATTAAATAAAAATAAATTAACAATTCTATTTTTTAAATGTAAATTTCTCCAGTTGAAATGCAGTTTAAAAACAATGTTTTACTTCCTTTTTTTCTTATCTTTGTGTTCTTATCAAATATTACTTTCAGTTCACTGTACCTCAAAATTTACAAAATATGTTTCCTTGAAAAACTAAGTTAGAGATTTTTCAAGAAGATTCATTTTTTTTTTTTGTGATGAAAGCCCAGCAATCCAACAAATCAGAGATATATATATTCGGGGGGAGGGGGCACACAATAAAACCATAAGCTTTACAATATTTGTAGATTGGAAAGGAAGGGAAAATAATTAGGATGGTCCATTAAATAGGTTATTGAATTCATAAGTAGATTTTAGGAGTGGACAAAATTCCATAATAACAGTTTGCAAACTTAGAATTGTTGTTATTTTTTAAATGTTTTTTTGATGCATAATTTTTGATCCCAACATAATAATAGGACACACTAACAGTTGTGTGCGGCACTTGAAACTGTGTTGTGTTCTCTCTCTGTGTCTGTCTCTCTCCAGCTGATGCCTTGGCCTGTCACTCTGTCTGTAAGTAACTTCACTCACAATCCTTGTCATGTTCCTAACGCATCCACACCTAACCTAAACCTGGACAAAGATTTGAACTTCTGAATCTTAACTGTTTGAAATATTCTAATCGGATTCATTATTTCAAATCCAAATTAATACATACCAGATTCGGACTCGATAAAATGTAATTCAATATTAAAATCTTAAAGACAAACTTTTGAATAATTTAACTTCCTCTAAAAAATAAACTGGATCTGTTTATATATATATATATATATATCTTCAGTTGATACGCATCTTAGTAACGATTTGATTGTTTTGGAACATTTCCTGATAGCTTGATAGATCCAATGTAATCCAATGTATGGCGAATACATTTATTTCAAGGTCAGTTCTTTAATTTCACAAACAGAAATAATCAAATTCACAGTGCTGTGTGTTGTTGGATTAAAGGGAGTATATTTTTGCAGTTAAAGTTCTGTTAAAATTCCATGATCATGATCATCATCTTCATGAACTGTTTCCACCCTGTGGCCGGGTCTGTTTAGTAAAATGTCCCCATCTCCCTTACGTCCATCCACCATTCTCCCTCCTGCAATCTCTTCCACTCTCCTCTTCCACTCTCTGCTATTTGTTACTCCAATCTCTTCCATGTTCTTCCTTATGGTCTTTGCCCTACATACTTCATATCCATTAAAATATTCCTGGAATCCTCTCCCCTTCCATCCTCATTACTTGTCTTTACCATCTCAGCCTTACTTCCTTAACCTATCTCATGTACCCCAACTCCTGATCTTACATCTTCATTCCTAATCCTATCTTTCCTTGTGACAACTAGCACGCTCCTCAAAAACTTCATTCCCGTGGCCTCCACTTTCCTCGGTTCTCTTTTATCTAAAGTCCAACAAGTTTCTGCTGCATTCGTAACTATTGGTATGAAGTATGCTCTATGCAGCACTACTTCCTTACACTTCAGAGGAACTCCTCTGTTCCACAGTAGGTTTCCTACACACCTGTATAAAACCTTTCCCTTCTGCCGTCGTCTCACAAGAGCAGCAAGGAGAGGTTTTTGCAAAAGTTCTGCTAAAATTCTATGATTCCCCTGAAAAATATTTATGAACTATTGATATTTCTATCTGTAGGGAATTAAACTAACCATATACCTGCTTCAGTGGTCGAATGGTCTTAGGCGGCACTCTTGTATAGGACTGGCCTACTAAAGATGGTGGTTCGAATCCTGGTCAAGTCTACTGAGGGTGATTTTTCCAAAATTGTTTCCCACTTTTCCTTCCATGGGTACACTACCTCATAAATGCTTCACTCCTCATCCCTACCCCATTATAGTAAAATATATGCTCATAGCCTGATCAAGCAGTAAGATGCTGATAAAAAAAACTAAATAACTAAAGAATTATTTGATTTATTCTGGCCAAAAAATTTGATCTAAACTATAATTTCCTTCCCCTGCTTCACCTCCCTCAAAATGTCTTGTTGCTAAGAAACAAGTTTATGATCGTCCTTGTCTTGACTACAATGTTTTTATTCTTCTAAATAATTATCTTCTTTATCAGCAAATTAAGTTAATTTTTCTGCGTAGAATAATTATTTTATATCATCATCATCAACATATTCAACCGTTTCCAGTTTGTAGTCGGGTCAGTTTAGTAAAATTCCTCTATTTTACTCTAGCCTCCCATCATTCTTCTCCTCTCACTTGCACACTTTATGTTGTGGGGTTTCCTACTTCATACTCATCATTCTCTCCTTTTCCATCTTCATTACATGTGTAAGCCATGACCATATTATGTGCTTTGATTAAACTCACACTTATAAAATTGGCCATATCCACTTGAAACATCTTAGTTAATCAATTTCAAAACTAATTAATTAGGTTACAAATTACATATATAATAATGTGAATTGGTCAAAATATAATATGTATTAAATAAACATGACAGAATTGTCCTGAGGAAGGCATTGAAATTATGAAATTACGTGTGTAGAAACCTAAATTTGATACACACTTGTTAAGGCGTTGTGTTTAAAATAAAGTACACCCAGCCTCATATTCATGTTGTTCATTCCAGGAATCCAGCAACGGTCTAAGGACAAACTCGATGTCATTGCATGGCCCTGTGGGTGACAGCGAAGATGCGGCTTCAGGACTGCATTGATATGTCAGCCACTGACCCTTGTGATAAAACTTGGTGAAACTGAGCAACGCTGAATTTCTTCCAATTTTGTAAATTCTCTACTTTGAAAAGAGACTTCTTGCTCTTCCCACCATTACTGTCTTAAAGTAACATGTAGAGTTTCTCATTACTTTACTATAATCCTTGACAGGTCCACTGATGAACTGATGCAAGGTTAGGAAATGTGAACATTGATGCATTCATTTGTTTTGAGAAACTAATGTTTTATATATGTTTTTTTAAATACGGACCTTTTACCCGATCAGCTTTACCACCGTTTTAAAAATCCTGTCAAAATTCTAATACCGTGAAGATTTGATATATATTTTTGTCAAGGGATACATTAACCATTTGGAGTATTTTTTTTTTTCCTCAAATTAAGTTGGAATAAAAGTAAAACCCTAGCATTCGCTAAATGATTGCATTAAATAATAGATTAAAATTTTGTCAATGATTACATGATTTATCTTTTCATTCTTTCTCCTGCATAAATTTTAAGTTTGTGGGAAGGACATGCAGCGCGAGTGGAAGAAACTAGAACTGAATTCAAGAGCTTAACTGGTAAAACTAATGCAAAAAGACCTAGATGCATATGGGAGGATAACATTAGAATTAGGAATGTGCGAGACTCAAAAATATCTAAAAAATGTGAGAAAAAAGATATCTTGATCTCGTCTAGAAAGTTAAAAAATGAATCTCGAAAATTCGATAAATTAAAAAAAAAGTAAATAATGACTCTAAGAAATTAAAAATCCAAACCGGGAATTTATTAGTTCCAATAATATCATAACCTAAAAATAGGCCGCATTCTGCCCCCACCCCAATAAAAACAGCCTTTATTAAGAAATCTTTTGGTTATACATATTGTTTTTCAATATCAAACTTTGACAGTATAAGCTTTTACACTACGAAATTTAATTATAAATGGTGTTCATTGTAACTACCTGTCACTATTTTATAAATTGCATTTAAAATGTGTATGGGTTATATCTCTAGTGTTTGAATGAACTATAAGACAATCTAAAGCAAGGGCCAGCTCAAATGTCAAAAAGGAAGTCTATAAACTATATGTTTACTTTTAATAAACATAATTTACATTTTTAAAGGACGTTTTCTCGTCTCTCTTAACTTTTTTATACTCCAGTTTTGAGATCGTCTCGAACTGAAAAAAATTGTTCTCGCACATTCCTAATCAGAATTGACTTGAAAAAGATAGAGCTAGCTCAAGATAAGTATAGTGTGTAATGAGGTGGACAGGATAGAACTCGCTCAAGATATGGATAGGGTTTAATGAGGTGGACTGGATAGAACTAGCTTAAGATAGAGATACATACATTCTGTAAGTGCGGCAATGAACTTTCTATTTCCTAATGCACTATAATAAATAAGTTTTTAACATATAACACTATCTCAGCCCTACAGGAAATTACTAAACAAACCAGGAATGCTCTAGTGACCGAACGATCTCCTTTTTATCCTTTAATCCCAACCAGAAATATGTACGGATTGATGTAAAGTTTTGTCAGTGGTCCTGTATATGATGTTGAATGTTTCTACAACAATAGTTCTCGATCAACAATTTGCTCACAGAAACATGTAGTAGTGTAGGTAGGAGTCATCAACCTTCATTGTATGTTGAGTTGAATGCAATAATCACAAAGTTATGTCATTAGTTTGAGTCAGGGATACAGTAAGTAGGTACTCGTCCTTCCTCGCGGGATGGACGGAACCAAGAACAAGGACAAAAATACATCTTAAATTCTAATAATACATACATATGTTTAACAAAATTATGTTTGTATTATGTAATTTAAAATAATAAGCTAAGTACACTCAGTCTATCCTGAATGGTATCAAACTTACCTTGACTGATCACACTATGGGCTTATCTTATGAGCTATACCATAGTGAAACAGTTCATGGTAAGTTTTATACCATTCAGGGATAACGAAGGGTGCATTTTACAGTTAAAAACATAATATACATACTTTAATTTTTTCTGGCTATTTAATGTAGTTCTAATTTTTGATATTTCAATATTGGGTCGGTCCTGTTCAACTCATCTTGAAAGAGGCTTGCAGGACCGGACTTACAAGTGAACCTAACCAGCTGATAAAGATGACTAAGTTCACTTAGTGTCAAATTCACACGGTTTTAATTATTCTTTATTTCCCCCTCTGTATCTTACAACCTATCTGGGCTATACACATTTTAACTGTGCCGATAGTGCACAGAGGAAGGTAAAATTTAAAGGAAATGTACCCACATTTGTCTGGAGGGTGACTGAAAAACTTTAATAAAAACAAGATTCTGCACACCTGGATGAGATTGAGACTCCGTCCTCCCTGTCACTGGCAAGCCATGAGCATGAAAACATCAACATCCGCTAATCTAGCTGTCGCAAGTCACTACTTAAATCTCTGACACCAGAGCAACATTGTAAGTTGTATTATTCGTAATGAAAGTTTCCATGGACAAATGTTTTTATACAGTCAGTCGTTGCAGGTTTATTATAAAATTTCATATATTCAGATTTTAGAAATAACATACCACTCACAATGTTTGTTCATATTGAAGATATGGTTCCTTATACAATAACGGTTTGTTTGAAAGTTGATGACTAATATATTATTTATTCTAATGATATCCATTGTTTTGTAAACATGAAAACAATAAAATTATGTACACAAGAAGAAAACATAAAGGGAATATCACAATTTTGTTGTGTTGGCTACAACGGCCAATCTTTTGACCCTCAGTAGTTTGTTAGTTTTCCTCTCAAGCGATATTTTAAAAACAAGAGCCTTTAGAAATTGCCCTTCCCTGCACAGGATTTAGTCAGGTCTTGAGTCAAATCGAGTTTCAATGAAAACATTGAGTTTTATTCGAGTTTGAGTTATATAAAGCAATGTTTGTACTACAAATATTTTAGGTTAAATTTATTCAACGGATCCGTGCATAAACCATTAACATAAATTCTTAAGAATAAATGTTATGGTCACACAAATTTGGATTTTCGACTTAATATAGGTAGTTGTTTTAAGTTTGTTATAATTGAACAACTATTAACACTCGGCTCAAACACACCTAACTTTAAGTTTAATTGTTTGACTGGTGAACTGGTTGATAGCACTGCTTGTGTTGGCGCTACATTTTATACATATCAAACACACTGTGTTTTTTGAACAGCTCTCATCGTTTAAGTGGTTGATGACTCCTCAGGTAGTTAACCTGATATTACAGACTAACAATTATTTATCTTGACTTACATTTGTGAGTACTGTTTTATAAGAATGTTTATATTATTATAGCATTTATTAAAGTGAATTTGTGTTTTAATGAGAGATGAAGTTGTGTACTAATTTATAAGACTGTTGGGAGCTAGGAGCCTTTGTGTGTGTGTGTGTGTGTGCGTGCAGTAATGTTTCATAATTCAGATTTAGGGAGTAAGAACTAGTTGCCTTATTTAACTTCGGGAAATTGAATAATAGTGCAAGATAAACACTCCAAACATTGACGAAATCATATCATTTGCAATTAAACCTTAGTATTTGTTTAGATGTGCTATATTAAGCACACTAATGACCCACTTCTTTGCTGGAATGGTCCAGACAGTCACACACAAAAGACTGCATAGACAAGGGTTGTGAATTTGGGGTCTCCCAGTCTTTTTTGCAAATGTAGACACACTTCCTCTAAATTCAACCTTCCTCATCCCTTACACTGTAATTAGTTAGTACATATTCCTATAGTGCAAACAAGTTGCTAAGAAAATGGAAATGGGATAAGGGTAACGAAGGAAGAACACTATAGAGGAAATGTACCTGCATTTGTATGTAGGAAGATTAGGAAACTGTTATCAGCAATCCAGTCTATTGTTAGAGTGACACCAAGATCATGTGACCATAGATGTGAGATATGTTAAAATCGATTCTTCGAGATTTTAATAATCCTGACTCTCAAACATAAATTATCTCAAATTACCATCTAAAAATAGTTTTATTAGGTTTTGTTTTTTTACGAAAACAAATGTTTTTTAAAAGTATAGGCCCTGTATAATTGTTTAGCTTGTTGTAATCTGTCAAATCAAACATGTTTCATAGTCAAATTTATTTAAATATAAAACTGTCAATGGGACAGTTTCTCTGATTATTAGAGTACTTCAGTTATTACAGTTACTACAGCAGAGTACTTGTACTGATGTTACTTCAGTAGAGTATGTAATGATGGTACTAGAGTAGACCCCTTGTAATAATGTAACTACAGTGAAGTCCCTGTAATAATGTTACTAGAGTAGACTCTTTATAATGATGTTACTATAGTAGAGTCCCTGTAATGATGTTACTAGTGTAGACTCCTTGTAATGATGTTACTACATTAGAGTCCCTGTAATGATGTTACTACAGTAGAAAACAGTACCTGTACTGATGTTACTACAATAGAATCCTTGTAATTGTTACTACAAAAATCCCTGTAACGATGTTACTACAGTACTTTGCAATGATGTTAATACAAAAGTCCTTGTTACTACAGTAGATTACCTGTTCTGATGTTACTACAAGAGTCTTTGTGATGATGACGTTACTACACTTAGATTATTAGAAATAATAATTTCTATAATTAATATAAATTAAATTACTTTAAGGTACCATAGATAATCAAAGTTAAAATTAGTTAAGAATAAAAAAATTTAAATATGTAATCAATTCTATACATTAAAGAGTAAAAGGAGTTATTTGTAAATATACTTCTAGTGATGCAATTATATTTTAGTAAAAAAAAAAGAAATTGCAAATCAAATATTTTAATTGTCTTGATATAGAATATATTCTAAACTAATGAAAGTTAGCTCTGCCAGTCATATATCTAAGTGTTAAAAATGTGTTGCAGTTTTTTTACTATTCATATTTCTTCATTATATATATTTTAATATAAGAAATTGTTTTATTAATATTTTTATCAACCTTGTAGCTTAAATCAGTTTGGTCCAGCCTGTAGCCCACAACCTATTTTCTTCTGGCCTTCAATTTATACGAGTTTTTAAATAAACAATAGAAAAAGGCATAAAAATGAAATGCATAATCGAAACAAAATCAGGCTTGGTCATATCTCAAACTATATTGGTGTGATCATAATACTACTTTATTGTACTTTTCAACTATTTATTACTATTATTATTTCTTTACTATTTTGCGAGTCATAGATATGATGGATCACATTGGTATAAATCATTTAGTATTTATTTAGATTTTTCTTTCTGAAGCTGAAATGAATCAATTTTATTTTAAAGTTATTGGCAATAAGAAGCATATTAAATATTTTATGGTCTCCACCATAAACTTGCTTAGAAATAGTGTACTAGTATTTTGTGCCATTAAGTGCAGTAAAAAATGATTATAAATAATAAGTATTAGCACTACTATAAAATATATCATAGAAAAATTATCAAACATTTAGAAACAAATTCTATTAAATGTTTAAATCTTGTACAAGTTTAACCTAAAGTAGTCTTTAAATGTATATGACACTTTGAATCATCTTTATCCTCACCATCACCATATAAAGTATGATGCCAATGACAGGATCTTTGTCCAACATAAGCTGTCCTCTTCACCTCCATCTCGATCATTCTCCTTGGAATCCTCTCACCCTGACACTCCTCACCTACATCTCGCATCACTTTCCTTCGTTACCCACGTCTCTGACGACTGTGTCTATGAATGATAGAATGTTTTATTCAACATTACAATCGCAATAAATAAGAATATAAGAATCTGGTAAAACTTGTTGATTAGTCATTTAAATTCTAAGTGTTTTAGGAAACTGTAACAAATTAATATAGATTGAGAGCATGGTTTACAATTAATTATGTTTTAATAGTTTATTAATTACCCTACTATGGACTTAGAAAAAACAATGGATTGTTAAATAATAGAGTGGGATTCTTCTGAATCCTGTAGGATGCTTTAAATTCAAGGAATGGTAAAAATAGTTTTGGAACGGTTATACTCCTTATTGGTGGGCTTGCCCAACTTACTTCAACAACAAAACCACAGAACAGTAGTTTAACACTTAACTGAATGTATGACTGTTATAATGAATGTTAACATTTTCTTTGTAAATATAAATAGAACCAACAAAAAATCCTCCTAATGTGGGAAAGTTAATTTCTTATGTTGGCCATGTTGTTTTCGAAGATCGGATGCATCCCATTTACCCATTGATCTCTATAATATAACTGGATGAACATATGCGGCTAAAATTTTCGAGCTGTCGTTTGCACACCATTGTGTAAGAGAGAAGGAAACTTTCGACTATCTCTTTTTCTCTTACACACATAGTCAGACTTCTATGCTGGCGGCCGGGGTTCAATCCTCGGTCCCGGCAAAGATTTATCTGATACCAAACCCTTCCTTCACCTCTGACAAGACATCTTGTGAATGTGAGGAATGCCAGGCCTCCACCGTGGTTCGGATTCCACGTTAAACTGTAGGTCCTTCATTTCATCTCACAATCACCCTACCATTTCACATTAGTGTAAGTGCGTATAACCCGAACGGGTAGTAAGACGCGGTGCTAATAGTAATAATAATAATCTTACACACATACAAGGTAATGTTGCATTTTGACATTGTTCACTATTTTTAAGAATACATGAGATATATCAATATATGATTAGCTAAACAAAATAAATGTGTTAATAAAAGGTTTGAAGAGCATTACTAAGTTCAACACTCATGACTTGTTTCTTTGAATAAGTCGATTTAGGCTAATAAAGTAATACTTCCTAAAAGCCAATAAGCTAAGTTCTAAATTATCGTTTGAACGAAAGACTTCTACACAAGGTTTTTTATTTGAACAAAAGTAATCTAATAAGTTTGTCATTCAAACAAATGTAATTAAGTTTTAAGCTACCCTTTTAATTTTAATTATCAAACTTTAAATATAATATACAAACAAATAACCAATTTTAAATATATTGTAGTTTTGGCAGAATGTAAACAGCATGAATGATAACTACATATTTTAATATAATAAAGATTCTATTCTTATTTGTATGTTTTTAAATTTAAAACTGAATTGTATATCTTTTAATGTAAATGTCTTCTGTCAGTCTTCACTATTTTCAAGCACTAATACTTTTATTCACCAGAAACAAGTTTTTGCACAGTAACATTGAAAGAGACAGTTAAGTCTGTCCCCTCGCAACCAAGCAGATGACAAACTTAAGCATCACGATTTGGTCCGTTGCAAGGGCGTGTTTATGTCCATCCAGTATAGTATAGAGATCACTGCGTTTACCAAGTGTTCAAATGTTTATTCATTTTAAATTGTTTGTTTTACTGCAAATATTTATACTTTTACACTTTTCTATGTTCTATGTGCTATATTCTATTTTAAAATTGATTTCAAAAAATAATATCAAATGATGAAATGAGTTTTGAAGAGTATAAAATGTGGTGAATTCTAACTAAGTACCTAATATCCTTCATATCAGCTGTTTTCAACAAGTGAACTTAATCATTCACTGTTTTCAGTATATTGCAGGCCTAGTCCTTGATTGTACCAACGAGATAGTTTGTACGCAGATATTTATACCATGACAAACAAAACTATATTAAATTAATCCACTATGTGATAAAAGTATTTTTTAGGAAATATAGAATATTGCAATTATTTTATTATGTGTGTGACATAAATGTTATGACAGTTTTTATTTCTTAATTTACTTGTATAATGTTTGGCCTGGAATTTTACTTGTACTGGAACTATTAATGCGAATAGTGAAACTCTTATTCTTTGGGTTAATTTTCAAAATCACTGTTAAGAACTATTTTAATATGGTTTGAATAATAGTTGCACAAGCATTTTACAGTTGTTAATGTTTTTCTCTCAATAAAGATTTTAAAATTTGATACTACATAACCAACAAATACATTATTATTTATTTGTTTTAATTAAATAAAATAGTACATATTTGCAGCTAGCAACATACCTTTTTTTGAAACTATTTCTTTTAATTAGACTATTTAAAAAAATCCTACTTTTAACCACTATTGAAGAATGTTGTCAGATATTTCATACAAATTCTCACCTGTAACATAAAAGATTCATAGCCTTATATTCCTTAATCACCCGATGGGAAAGGAGGCTAGAAACTTTTAGTCCAATTAAACAAACTTGTTGAAATAAAACAATTTCAACAAGTTTGATAAACACAACGAACATTTTCATAATTGTATTTTTTGTTTAGTGTTTTAGTTGATAACGTTTATCTATTGAAGTTATCTAGGACGCCCAATAAAAAACAACTTAATTTTCAAAATCAATGGAATTAGGGAAGTTAAAATGTCATTTGTCCATTTATTTACATGTTATTTGAATCAAATATGGTTTTCCACTCACAAAGACAATAAAAGCAGGATCATAAGTCACAGGTAAGAAATTATACAGGGTGTCTACTCAGTTAGAGGAACAAAAATTCGTGACTTTTTGGTGACCTTTTTTGACCACAAAATAGCTTCGGGGGCGTATAGCCCAAACGGTCAGTAAGACGCGGTGCAAAAAAAAAATTCCTTCGGTAAACGGTTGAACATTATATTGTACAACGGGCCTAGATATTATAAAAAAAAACACCTTGGAGTAGGGCAGAGGCTAGTTCCAAATGCAAACCTTTTCCATGAATTTTCACTCCATACAACCCACTGTGGCTTATATCAAATTTCGATTTATAAAATGTACAATAAGCCTTATACTGGTTATCTTCAACAGGGTGCAACCACTTTGAGTATTTATTTTCTTCAACAGTCAGCCAAAACTCTTTAAACGAAGATTTACCAGGCATCTTTTAACAGATTAGCCAAAACTTCACACATAAAATCTTTAAATGCCCCCCCAAAAAAATATGGATTTTTTTCGCAACACACGATTAAAAAATAATTTAGGCCTAATATTTTATGTTCCCATTAGACAACGAAAATCATTTTAAAAATTGGTAAATTTCAACTGTTTTGAACGAATGGTCTTTAAAATTAAATAAATTATGTCAAGGATTAAATATTAACACTAATAATATTATTTTATATTTTATAAAAAAATACGCCATATTTCACCGCAAAAACTATTGCTATTTGCTGCCAACGTTAATTTGAAATTATAATATAAATTTTACACCGTCTTCAAATTGCAGTCGGATCACTGAAAGCGTAAAAAATTGATAATTGCCGCCAACATCTTGATCCAGATCCACAACACAGATGAAAGCCTGGTTTCTGTAGAAAATATCCTGGTATTTTCCCGTATCATCTACAAAACCTGAATTCCAATTCATTCTCTCGAAAACCATTATTTTTACACACACACACCCCACAAGACAAGTAGCACGCCAAATTAATATTTAATACAAGATGGCGAAAGGTTTCTGTAGAAAACTGTTTCAATTATATAAATCACGTCAACAAAAATTGAAAATGACATATGAGAAGCAGACGAGCTGCAAGATGACAAGGAGCAATTTTTAATAAGACTAACTTCATCATCTTCATTGTCCCCTGTGTCATCTCCTCCACCCACAAGTCCATCTACTCACTCTCAAAACTTTGAGCTACCTGGGCCATCCACTAAACACTTCACAATTGATAGAGTCACGCCCTTGAGTGGGGACAGCGATGAAGCATAAATGTACCTTGAATAGATTTTAGAATCCTCCCTCCTTTATAATTACCATTATTTTAATTTATAAAACTATCGTATATTAATTTTTTATTATTATGATTATTGAGTTTTAGCTTTTACTATAGTAAATATGAATTTGGTAAGGCCTAATTGTTTATAAAAGTTCACACACATTCACATGCAAACAGGGAATATTTTTTTTATAAACCTATGTACTTGTGAAGATCATATTTGAAAGGATTAGATCTCCAACCTATTCATTGTAGGTGACAGTGTACAGTGTATAATATTATTATTATTATTATTATTATTATTATTATTATTAGCACCGCGTCTTACTACCCGTTCGGGTTATACGCACTTACGCTAATGTGCAATGGTAGGGTGATTGTGAGATGAAATGGAGGACCTACAGTTTAACGTGGAATCCGAACCGCGGTGGAGGCCTGGCATTCCCCACATTCACAAGATGTCTTGTCAGAGGTGAAGGAAGGGTTTGGTAATCAGATAAATCTTTGCCGGGACCGAGGATCGAACCCCGGCCGCCAGCATAGAAGTCTGACACCTTACCCTTAGACCGCCAGGTCACCCAGTGTATAATAAAAGTGGCATTAATATTTTAATAAACACAATAATACACAATTCTTGACAGCCCAAACTTCAAATTGATTGCCATAGCGTGTATAGAGTTTGTATAATTTGCTAAGTTTGAATGTAAAAGTTGTCCATCTGTTTCGAGTGGGTGAGATCTGGCAACTGTGCGCTCCATAAGACCTGTACAGCAGAGTAAGAGTGGAATGGACTATAGGTACATAGTTGACCATTTATTTCTCTCCAAAACATGTTTTTTCCTTAATTATAGTAAGGTTTATAGTTTTTTAAAAAATATTAATAGCTACTGGTAGACTCTAGGCCTACCTTTATCAGTAGAATAGCTTAATTATTAATCAATGTGTTTATTATAATCATACAAGGTTTAGTAAGTTAAATAAATTATAAAATTAATGCACAGAATAAGGTTCTATGTTTATTAGGCCTACATTTATAAACTTGTATTTTAACCAATTACTACAATAATTTAATGGCCCCTATTACTGTTCAATGGGGCCTACCAAACGTGCAACCCCAGACAAACTTTTAACACAAGTAGAAAGGATTCTATTAAAACAAAACAAATTATTTTTTGTCTTTTTGTGAACTCATCATATCTATCAAATCTCTAGGAGTTCTGAAGTAATCTTCTAAAATGATGAGTCCAAGATTTCCTAACTTGTGCCCAGATATTACCAAAGGCAGTTTAGATTTGTGTTCCCTCAAGTCGCCTGCAGCGAACTTTAGCTGCAACTCTGTCATGGGGATATGGTTGCTTTTCACTAAAATATAGGAGCTGTTACGTTTGTAAATCCTCAATGGGTACTTGTAAGTACATCTATAAAGTGCAAAATTTGCTAATAAAAAGAAACTTATAAACAGATAAATTTCATTTTCTATTGTAAAGAAGTTTCCAATTTGGGTAGGTGCTGATAAGTCAGTTAGGGACATCTCTTCAAATATAATGATGTACACTAAAGTAGAGACAGCTACTAGAATTGACAGAGAGGATACCAATTGACTACCTTTTATGTAATACATCAATGGAGCTCTATAAATGAGTTCATATCCTTCAGGAACACAATCTTTTACCCTTAGACGATCTTCTACCTTCTTAGATGGAGGTTTTGTTCCAAACTTTAATACTGTCCTGCTCAGGTGATGATGGTTGGATAGAAACAACTTCTTAGAATCCCCATCACAAGGAAATATATAAGGAGGCCTAGAGGTTGAGTGAAATAATGATGGTTTGTTGAGGGAAAATATTAGTTTAAAAGATTTACCATACGCTGGCAAAGAGTTTATGTTTGATAATGAACAAAGCAACTTCATTGTGCACATAAGTTCTGAAGCATATTTTATATATATATCTTTATAATATAATGTTGTAAAATTGGCACAAAAAATTAATTTAAACTTCAATAAAGGCTACACATGAAAATATTGAAATAATGTATTGTTTTGATAGTCAGGTAGTTTAGAGAGTATTGGTTGATTTATTTAATTTCATCACTACAGTTGCAACACACATCATCTTGTTTAATATATTAAATTCAGAAATCGTATCTTGTCTCCAAACATTTGCATTTTACTACACAGTACACACATATCAATTTAATTCTCTTCACCGAACACTTTTCAACAACACCAACAACACATTTATGCCGGCAAAGGCCCGAGATGGGCAAAGGCATAGATAAAAGTATAGTAAGGCTAAGCACCATAGATAAGGGATAGTAGTAAGCACTGAGCAGTGAGCATCACAGATCAAGTTAACTTCTTTTCTTTTTGTTTTTTCGATCGATGGTGAATGACCGATGTTTTACTGTACTATCGATGGGTTTTTTTTGTAGATTAAAAGTTCAAAATTGAGATGGCCATCGATAGAATAACATCGATGTAAGAAATAAAAAACTATTACCAAAGAATTGTAATGTTATTGTTTGTAAAATAACGAATTGGTAAACCATCTTAACCCGGATATTAAGTTAGTAATATTGTGATTGCCCCATTAATCATTAAACATGATTTTATTCCAAAATGTTATTAAATTAACATAAAAAATATGATTGTGTTTATCACAGCAATCACTAAACAATATTACAGTTTTACATTCGGTAGATAATTCTATGTGGCCATTTTAATATTATTGTAATTTACGTGTTTTAATTATTGCATTACAATTTAGTTTTAACGGTCCTTTTATCTTTGTAATATAAAATAAATGACTATTTGGATATTAATTTAGTAATTAGTAGATATTCATTTAGTAATGTAGTAATTACCTCATTAATCATTGAACAAGATTTTATTCTATGTTCAAGAGTTTTGATGTTAAAAAAAAATTAAACCATCGATGATTTGGGGGTAGAAACCTCGATGATTTTTATGTTAATTCAATTGTGCTCATCACAGCAATAACTAAACAATATTCATATTCTCAGTTTAAGAGGTTCGATGTTTGTTAAACTAAAACATCGATGGTTTAGGGTTAGAATCATGGATGCTCAACCTTACTTTCTGGCGCCCTTAAGAGCATAACATAGGAAAGAGATAAATATAGAAACGCCATTCTAATGTTGATAAGTTGAACCACATCGCTAGCGCTTGCAGCGTTGCCCCTCCATCTCCCTTTACAATGCAATTGAGTTTTTCGTGAGCTTGGTCAAGGGCCATAGATGATAAAGGCTTTTCAGTAATGTTTGCCGTAAATGTATCATCCATAAGTTTTTTGTAGATATCAGGATTTAAGTTTGGAAGGTTTGCCATGTCATGCAAGTGTACTGGAAGCCACCTAGCAAAATGAATATGAACAAATGTAAAGAAAATCATGGTGTCATATTCTTTATACTGTCTTGTGATGTACATTCAAAGTTAGTAGCGAGTGGTAAATTCTGGACAAAGGGAAGCAATAAGTCTACAATAAAGGAAGTCTCATGGACACTAGTTTAATTGAAAGCTCATATATTAAAAAAAAGTAGTTAAAAGTATTATAGGGAAGAAAGAAAGGGAGGTGACACAAACTATGCATGGAATAAAACAAAATAATTGGTGATCTTGGAAATATTACTCTATCATTAAATTTTATATATATTGTAAAGTGGTTGGGGTTTGGGACTCTAATCTCTCGACCATTTTATTAGTCTGCCATTGTTTATTTTGTTAATTTAATACCATTCTTAAAACCACAAAATTCATTATGGTTGTAATAGGCTTACAAGTGCCTAACATTTATAATATTCATAGACATTTAGTAACATTTTATATATATTATTTCACCAACATCCCCCCCCCCCTCCATTTAGTTTATTAGCAAACATGTTAATATAATCAAAGTACTGAGAGTACTGCACTTATAGTACATTATTGTTTTCCAATCAGTTAGGCCTTTTTTAAATAAATAGCATTCAGCAGCTTCAATGTATTATTCTTTTCTAGGCCTAATTTAATCTCTATATTTCTATAAAATTGTAACATTAGCTTATACTGCTAATATCACAATGTTACTACCCACCCCAAATAATATATACATCCTGCAATATAAATACAAGCAAGACTAGCTAGTATATTACCACCCCAAATAAACATACTCATAGACATCCAGCATTATTAAATATCACAATCTTACTATGTCTAATATAGGTGTTCTTCTCACTCATTGTATCTTCCGGAAAAGCGTGACTTCCATAATCAGCCTGTTCACACCAAATGCTAGAATGAAGAGAAGTTCTAAACAAGCTATGAATAATGCAGCAACAAGACGTTCCAAATAGAGGGATCCAGATATGCTCTGATTTATCCGGCTGAGCTACAGAAGGACCCCTCGTATTCTTGAACTAGTTTACGTGAAAAAATGAACGTAGCTAGAGTCTGCAGCCACTCACCATGTGTCTGGTGTTCATGGCTTGGGAAGAAGCCAAATGGATCTACAACACACCAAGAAACTGGCGGAAGTGGCTAAAGAGACGTAGCATATCCACCAGCTGCTTGGCGTGTGACGTTATACTACTAATAATCAATTTCCTAATAAGGAAATCTCCCACCTACAAATCCATTAACTAGACCTATATATAGATAGTGTTCAGCTAGCATCGAAGACTATTACACCCGACCAGTGGTGGCTCGTGTATATGCACTGCGGAACTGCAGCATCCCCTATTTCCATTTGATATTATTGATAACCTCTTTAATATAATGAGTTATTTTTTCTTTAATACTTTCTTTATGTTTGTAGTACAATATATATTCCTTAAACTTAATGTCATACTTCAGTAGCCATACCACAGTTTATGAAAAATATACAAAAATCTTTGTATGGAATTGTGCGCTTCACAGTGCCAGTGACGTGGTGTTTGACTGTTGTGCGCATGCACACATAGGAGGGGGTGGGGAGGAAAGAGGGACTGCCAGGTAGAGAGAGAGAGAGCAATGTTGCTCTCGCAGTGCCGGCTCTAGCATGATGGTGGAAGGAAGGTGGTTTTTTTTCACTCAGCGTTTGTTGTGCTCAATAACCGTGTACCATATTCTTGAATGTGATAAAGTGTAGACCAGTATAGAATTAGATTATTATTCTTTTTCCAGCTATTCCATTTGATTAATTTTTTTTTTGTTCATTTATTTAACAAAAACTTTAACCATGGCCTTACATCCCCAAGAAATAATTTCTGTGGCTGTAACTAAGGAAGTGTGTTACTATATATGTGTTGATATAATAGACATATATTCTTCCACTAAACACTTAGTAGCTGCTAAATCGTTCAACAAGAATTACTTCACTAGATTTAAGAATGAACACCCCACAAAAGAGATAGTACTGACCACTAAAGCTCATCCCATGATTGACAAAGAAAAGCTTGAAACTGAACTAAAAGTATTCTATTGTAGGACTGATATTCATTAATATTGCAAGTTAATTGAGCTGCTGAAATTAATCTTGGAAAATAATGTAGATTATGTTTTTAGTGAAATTACGAAACGATAAAAATCCTCTTGACAACTCCCATGACTACATCAGTCAGAGCGCTGCTTTTCAACATTGAAAAGAATAAAAACTTTTTTTAATAAGCACTATGAATTCGGAAAGACAAAATGCGCTTGCAGTACTTTAAATGGAGAAAAATTTCCTCAATTGTCATCCAGATATCAAGAAGAAAATCATTAAACTTTTTGCGCAAATTAAAACAAGAAGAATGGATTTAATTTTTAATGAATAGATCAAGCTTGAACTGTAACAATTTAAGTTAAATTAGGTAAAAAAAGTTTGGTTTTTTAGTCAAGATTTTATCAAGTTCTTGAGTAAAGGTTCTTTTTATACATTTTTTTCCTTTTACAACATTTTATAACAAAGGCTAAACATTTTCTGGAGCAGCACTCCCACTGATTTTAGCTACGAGCCGCCACTGCATCCAACACTTCCACAAGAAGTCCTATGCAAGACTAAAACATTATCTAGCCAGGATGGCTATAAATATATATATATATATATATATAAATATATATATATATCTTATATATAAAATTCTCGTGTCACAATGTTCGTTCCCGTACTCCTCCGAAACGGCTTGACCGATTCTCATGAAATTTTGTGAGCATATTGAGTAGGTCTGAGAATCGGCCAACGTCTATTTTTCATGCCCCTTAGTGATAAGGGTTGTCCACCCTTAACGTTTTTCTATAATTTTTAGACATTTTTTTAATATATTTTTTTTTTTTATTATGTCGCATTAAAAAATACATACAACCCTACATTTTTACCCTTTTATCACCAACCCCTATTTTTTAATAGCCATTTTAGTAATTTAATCATTTTTCATCCCCGGTCGATAACTGATCAATCGTCATTTAATTAGTTATCCCCGCCAGTTGTCTACAGGTGTCACTTCTGACCCAGTAAACAGCACGGAGTAGGGATGAGAACGAAGCCGGTCTCCTGTTTCTCTCACACAATAAGACTTCTCTCACTCCCTACACAGTTGTCGGCCATTATTATTGTTTATGCATCAAGTGTAGTAGTAACGTTGACAATTATTATTTTGCTATCTCAGTGTAACTCTCATATTAACTATTAATCATTCCTATTTTATTAATAACTAGAAATTACTTAAAAATTATTTATATGGCAAAACAACGTTTGCCGGGTCAGCTAGTATATATATATATATATATATTATTGATTATATAAACTTTATATTACAACTATGGGTTTGATTATCTCGAACACTTATACCTGTATCATACGACACTAGCTCGTACTTGAAATCCAATGTGCTACCTAGCACGTCATCATCTATCGTCAAGAGAATAAAAAAAAAAACTAGTTCTGCCTCTTGGTACTGGCTACCTTACTAGTTGTGAGGATAGAACAGGCGTTATTTTCGTACTAATTCCGACACTAGTCTTTATAATTCAACCAATCAACGCGCGCTAAGACTGTGTGTAAAGAAATGGTAGAAATGGCGCCAACATGGTCATCGGATGTGATTTTGTTGTTGGCAGAAAATTATTCTAAGCATTCTTGTTTATATAATACCAAATTGCCACAATATGACAATACATTTTATATATATTTAATAAAAAACATGTAATTTAAAAACCACAAACTCTGTTCCAGACCCAATTTTAATCCAAATAAACTTTATAGTATGCCAACCTTGGGTGGTTGTTTTTTAAAATATAAAGTGTGTGTAAGCCTAAAAAAGATTTGTGTATCAAGGATACTGTACTTGGACACCCAGGGGGTTTGGGACCTCTGACCACATCGTAAATAAATGAATACACATTTAGGGAGATACTAAACGTTAGTGTCAACCCGAATGTATCCTACCTAACTTCCAAATATATAATTTTAAGCAACCCGCAACCATTATTTCTTATTTACAGCCATTCCCGTGTCAATTTTCTTTTCTTACGCTCCCTTTCATAATTTTTAACATCATTATTAATAATACAGCTGCTGCACACAAAATTAATCGCTGGCGTTCCATAAATATTTGCACTAGAACCTAGTACCCAGCTAGCATCGTATGAATACTCTAGTCCCGTTTCTACTGTGCCAGTTATTATACAGATAATTAGGCGATAGCTAGCAAACTTGATTTCTAGTACAATTAAGTGTCGTGTGATAATAGGTTTAAGTTTTATTATGTAGTTGAAATCAGTCAGTGAGGCAAATGTAATTTTTCGCTAAAGGATTTATTTTTGAAAGTAAATTTTGCTATGCAACACTTAATGTTTCCCATTGCCGCTTGGTTGCTAGTATCTTTGTAATTTCTTGAAATTTTCGGGTAGCCACATTTTTTTGATTCCTTTTTTTGGCTTTACATATTTAGTTTAAATAATCATTTTTATTGCTCGTGTAGTTACCAATAATTGTTTAAATTCCTTAATTGGGTAATGTTTCTTTTATAGGTTATTTTTGTAGATGTATCTTCTTTGGAGTAAATATTAAAGTAACTTATTTTTGACGGTTAATTAGGTTTTGACTTTATAATTCACCTATTGTTTTAGTGGGAAATTACAAGTATTCTAACGTAACAATACTTTGTTTTCTATTTTAATATTAAATATTTAAAATGTAGAAATTTTGTTGAATTCTTTAGAAGTGACGAGGGCAATAGGTCTGTGAAGGTTTGAGTTTTAGTCGAGAAGTAAAACTTTTGTGCTAATAATAAATATTTGATTCGATATGTAAATTTAAATTTGATCCTAAAATTTAAATTTGTTTTATTTGTATTCACAGTGGTGAATCAGACGCTTTGTAAACCATTTAAAAGAGTCTATTTAAGCTCTTTGTAATCATCGTAAGTTATAGTAATTTAAATTTCTAATAAATATCTGATTCGATATTAGATTTAAATCTTGATCCTAAATTTGTTTTGTCTGAAATTCACTGTGGTGAATCAGATACTTTTTAATAATTTAAGAAAGGTTCTTAAATATATTTGATAATATTAACAATCTTGTTTATATTTTTGGTCTCTTCCAGACATGTTCAAATAAAATAATAATATACCTTGAGAGTTTTAAATATACTGGGATTCCCTCCACTCATCTTCACACACAAAAAAATATTGTTTATTAAATTAAGTGAAATACCTTTAGACCGTGTAAAAGTTGAGAATGGAGTTGGTTAATTTATGAGCTTGGACTCTAAATGTCCGGTCAGTTTATAGTTTGTGTACTTAGCACGACAATTATTATGGAATTTACCACGGTTTGAAGTAATGTTATCAAATAAGATATTTGTTTAACATAGTCTCGTGGTAAAAAACGGAAGATCTGAAACCACCAGGGTCAGTGGCCATCTTTTTATATTCCTCCTTGTGCGAGTCTTATTTGTTGGACACATTAATGGCTCGTATTTGGTCATTTCTTGACTGAAAAAACACAAATCTTAACTAAAGGGTTTTTCCTTTTTTGCAGGAACTTCCCCTTCCATGATTTCAAATAACCAATCCATTTTTTTTTTAGATTATATCACCTACGATATAAAAAAAATTGCATTAATTTCACGTAAATATTTTAAAATTTCCTAAATTTTAGGTCTACAAAAAGTTTTAAGGGAAATATCTTCAATGAAACATTGATATTACGTCAAGTCATGGGGTATGCAGCTGTCACTTTTGACAAATATTAACAACACTCTACATATAAAATAACAATAAAATAGTAGCATGTTATCAATATTCTACTTTTGTTTCCTTTCTAAAGGGGATATACAGTAGCCCCATGGCTTCTTTGGTGCTGACTGACAGCTCACAGCTGACTTCTGACAATCAACATTTAGGTATATACCTAAATTTCGACTGTCAGAAGTGACAGCTGGTAAACACATGTTTTTGCAGATCATCTGGTTCTTCGTAGGGATACATAATTTGGTCTGGTAACTTTTCAAAGCCGTCAGTCAGCACCAAAGTAGTCATGGAGCTACTGTATCTACCAGGTTCCTAATGTGCACACATACCAATTAGTACCATCGCTTTTATTTACGGCACTGGCGTTATGCTTTAATTTGTGATAGTTGCTTGAAACAAGATGGATGGAAGTTTAGCCTCAATTGCATGCTTTAATTTGTCAGTTTATAAATCCTAATTATTTGGACTATGATCCATCAAAGTTTCTAACATGTATGTATATCATATTATAATAATTAGAGTGACCGTATCTACGTGCTAAAAATATACGGTACGTGTTATAAATTTACACTTCAGTTCACAACTAGCACTAGAAGCCCCTCTTTCACAACTGCTCTTTTATCATTGATATAATGAAGTTACCAATTAGAAAACCTGGTGCGAAGATTTAAATAATGGACTTGAGTTTCAGTAAATATTTTATTGTTAAGCTATTTTATTTCCTTACCATTGAATTTGATGAAACCATCTTAAAACCTCATAGAAAATAGCTATTCTCAACTAGCATAGTGAGCTCCAACCGAAGGTTTTTTTACACAAATAATTCCTTAAACACGAAATTAAATTTTTTTTTTATTTAATTATCTGTTATTATTAAGTTAATCAAAAAACTGTAAAAACATTAAATATGTAAAACAATTTGTCTTACACTTTTTACTTGAAACATTATTTTATAAAATGTCTATTTCAAAAGTTATGGTTAAAAAACTATTTTTGACCACCATTTTGAACTAAGATGTCAAATAGTTGGGGCATACCTAAAAAAAAGGTTCTATTATATACTAATGTGCCAAATTTCATACTTTGATCCAGAAGTGCACGATTGGAGGAAAATCGATAGGTTATATGCCCCCACTATTTAACTTATCATACATTGATGTATCTCATATAGTCATACAAATTAACGAACTATGTCGAAATGCCACATTGCGTTGCATGTGTGTAGGAGAGAAAGAGATAACCTAAGGTTTCCTTCTCCCTTATACAGTGGTATGCAGATAGGGCAGCTCGAAAATTTTAACTACGAATGTCCATCCAGTTATTATATAAATATCAATGGGGCTACCCTGTGAATTTGGTTATTACTATTTATAATTCAAAAAGTCAATATTATAATTTTAGTTTTATTCGATTCTTCATACCTTAATGAGTGTATTAATAATATTAAGCTATCAATGTTTTTTTGTATGTGACCAAAACTAAAACGTTATATTTACAAATGTTTGTGCAATGTCCTCTTATTATTGTTTAAAATATAATAAGTTACCAATATTTTAATTAGTTTTGCCACGTTCCATCTCAACGCGTACTCTGTTATGCGATTTATGATCTACTGGATACGAATAAAAATATAATGTAATGTTCATAATCTACTGTACAATATAACTCGCTCAGGCAGGTGTATAGTGGCAAACCTATATTTTTTATTTAGGCATGTAGGATATACGCAGGTGTGCCACTCATAATTACCGCTGATGCTAAGGCTAAGTCTCCCATGTAGCATGGTCATAGGGCGATCAGGAGAGATAGAAGGAATCTGTATAGTCGGACAGCCTTGCAGAAGGGGCCGTGCCTTGGAGGAGCTCATCTATGGTCATGGGATCAAGGTTGTAAACCAGCCGAATAATCCCCCTACATATCAGGGGAGAGCTGTCTTCCAACTTTGACGTCACTTTGTGTCACGCCGAGTTCATGGACATAGTGAAAACTTGGAGGGTTGTAGACAACGTTACGGTCAGCGATCATAACCTGATCGTCTTTGATTTTGCTGTGGGGAGGTTGGTGGATGGCAATGGGGAAGGTAAAAGAAGGAGATACAACATGAGCAAAGCTAATTGGGGAAAGCTGAGGTGTGAACTGATACTGACCAGCCCAGTGGAAAAAGGTGACAATGTTGACACGATGGTCAAACAGCTAACGTGTGCTCTGCAGGATGCAATGTGGAAGTATATAACTGTGGGGAAAGGTGATACAAAGGTTGATAATAAGTCATGGAATGACAAACTGCAGTCTCTCCGAGTAAGTGTAAGGAGAACTCGTAGGAGATATCAGAGGTGTCAAGACCTGGCTGGTCGGATGGGTTGTTTCAGGAGAAGAGGAAAAAATTATGTTCAGGAGGAGATACAGAGAGGACATTGAGGGGAGGGGGGCGCCGTTCAAGATAGCCTCCGGAAAATTATGGCCCCCAGCCATGATAACCACGCTATCTTAGAATGATGAAAGTACCACAACCATCTGGGAGGAATCTGTGGTTATTCTAATGGAGACATTGTTGCCGGGTGATGAGGAAGAGGTGGAACCTATTATTCAGGAGGAGGTAATCAGGAACATTGCTCTGATGGGTAAGGAAAAGGCACCTGGACTGGTCTGGTCTGGATAAAGGTCGAGGTGCTGGAGAATACGGGTGACCTTATTGCTCCTTTCCTTGCAGGGCTGTTATACGAATGTCTTGCTCAGGGCAGAATCTCAAAAATCTGAAAGCAGAGCGAGGTAATCGTGTTAAGCAATGGGGAGGATAAAGACCCGCTGATTCTAAATCCATACAGACCCACCTGCCTGTTGAACACAGCAGGGAGGTTGCAGGAGAAGATTCTGTGTGAAAGATTACTGAGACACAAAATCATCATGAACATGCATAAGAAGCAGTATGGCTTCCGAAGAGGCAGGTCGACAGAGGACGCAATCTGCAAAGAAATGGAAATGATTGACTCGACAACCAATAAATACGTCATAGGAATATTCGTGGACATCTCAGGCGCTTTTGACAACCTCTGGTGGCCGGCGATGTTTAACAGATAAAGAGAGAGTCAGTGTCCGGGACAGTCGTATAGTTTTAAGGATTACTGTCGTAACAGATATTCCACTCTGAGATGTCCAAGAAACAGGGTTCAAAATATACTGACGAAGGGATGTCCCTAAGGATCAGTATGCGGCCCGATCTTTTGGGATGTCAGCCTTGAACCAGTGTTGTACTTGTTGGAGGGAAAACCGGAGACGCAGGGTGTGGTTGCCTCCACAGACGACTTTCTAATAGTAATAGAAGGATACTCTAGAAGGAACTTAGAGGAAAAAAGTAACCAGGTGCTTGAAGAATTTGACACCTGATATAAAAGTGTCAAGTTAAAAATGGCACTGGCGAAGACAACCTAGATGCTGTTCAAGGGTATATTGGCTAGGGATCCGACCATAAAGGTTGGTAGGAAATCTATAAGAAGCCATACGGTCAGATACATGGGTGTGATCCTTAATGAAAACAGAAACTTTATGGCGCATATGGAGGAAGTTATGGGGAAAACTCTGTCGGTGATGAACAAAATTATAAGCATGGGACAGAGGCGGTTTTATCTGCCTATGCGGATAAGGACATACCATCAGACAATCCTTTTCTCCATTGTGAGCTATGGGGCGTGCATCTGGGCTCACAGACTAACAAATGTAGTTCCGGCTAAGGTGATTTGAGTTCTACAGAGGAACATACTACTGAGGTTGGCGGGAGCCTGCCGGACTGTAGCAACGGGTGTACTGAGTGTGTGGCTGTTGCACCTCCTTATAAGGAAGAAAGGTGTGGCGTGCTGGATAAAAAAAGGAATTATGGAGAAGGTGAGACTCCTCACCACACCCGATGCGACCTCATTTGGCGAGGCGGAAATATACCTATTGGAGGAGTGGAGAACGCTGAGAGAGAAGTGGGACAGGTAGGAGGACTTATCAATTGTTACCTAGTGTGGTTGAGAGACTAGAGAATAAACACCTCCAGCTATCTCGGGGTCTTGTCCACTTCATCACGGGAAGGGACCGTACCCGGCATCTCTAAGGAAGCTGGGATTAGTAGATTCGGGGAGTTGCGAATGTGGTGAGGAGGGAACCCCTGAACATTTGGTGCTCTAGTGCGTCCTTACCCTAGAAGCAAGAGGAAACTACCAGAGAGAGAGAGATCCGGGAAAGATTATTAGGCGAAGTACTGAGGGACCCGATCCATTGGAAATTCTTAGACCAGATTGCACTGGAATCGTCAGTTAGACAGGGACGAATAAGACGGGACGTTGACAATGACAATGACGAAGAAGATAACAGCGACACGGAGCGCGAGACTGACACGGACACTGGTGCGGTCTCAGCGAGGAGGGAGTAGAGAAAGTAGGACTGAGTGTGTGGAAGAACACAGGGAATGCCCTTGTGATCTTAAGGACAGTTTTACAGTCGTATGAACTACAGTTAGTGAAGTAAATATGAACTCTGAGGGGTTCCCTGCACCGTATGATTCACCACCTTGGAAACAAGAGAGGTGGATTGTGGTTGATGGGCCCTCAAAGTCAAGATGGAGAAATGCGGCTGCCCTGCAGTCCTCTGGTACCACCGGGATGACAGAATTCCCCGGCAGAAATGGGAATAAAATATTTACGGTAGCTTAGTTTAGTAGTTAGATTAGCTAAATTAGGGACAGGGGCGAGGAACTAGGTAGGGGGTAAATTAGGAAATTCAATTGCCAAGGGTGTAAGGAAGGGTGAAAACGGAAGTGTGGTGGCTAGAAAGTATGAGGAGCACCAACTCCGATAGGGCGCCTCCCCAGGTGGCAGATAGGGGGATGCCCGCCTCAGGAGTAAAATCCCAGGCACTAGGGGCGGACCAACTGGAACTAGGGGTAGTTGAATTCCAATTAAATTAAGAGCTAAAACCTGTTTTATAATTTAAAGAGAAAGGAAATTCATATTGTAATTGTAAAAGTAAAGTCAAAATTATGTGGGAAAAAGGCTCGAATTTAAAGTTTATAAGATACCAGCAGGGCTATTATGAACATTCGACGCAAAGTTAGTTGCTACCGCTAGTTCGCTTCACTTTAGAGGAAAAGATAGCGTTTGGGTTATTATGACCACCACACTTTGTATCGTCCGCTAGTTTTAGCTTAGACTTTGCTTCTAGCGTTAACGCACAGAATAAAATCAGTTTGCGTCAACAGTTGGCAACACTTTTCCAAAGAATATTACCTTTTAAGAAGTTAGAGGCTAGAAATTAGGTACATTTATTTCGAGAATGCTGGTATTCATGACTGAACATTATTCATTTATTTCTATTTTCCCAAACAGCTGATCACAAGTCACATTATTTGCAAGAAAGATTAACCCAACTTAATTTAATAAATCTCTTGCATAATTTTGTTTGCTTACGATTTGAAATGAAAAAATACTAGGCCTACATTATTCAATACATATAACTTATTGTAGTCAAAAAATCATGTGAACTATGCATTAAAATAGTAATGTCACACGGGGAAATGAATAAATTAGTATGAAAAGTTGGCTAATAAAGAAACAATGTTTTTTGTAAGATGTATGCTTTACGACCCAATGCTTTATTCTTCATATATTCATGTTGATACTGGAACAAGTGTGTTTTATTCCATTAATTTAAAATCATTTCAACAGTTTATAATGTAGACTTCTCCTTATATTTAGGCCTATTTTAATTAAAATAACTTTAATTTATAACTAAAAAAATATATGCCTTATATAACTTTGTCTCGAAAACAACATTTATCAAACAGTAAATTAATATTTTGTATTTTGGCTTTATTAGTAGGCCTATTTTAAAACCATTCCCGATTTTGTCGAGTCAAAAAGTGAACGTTCAAAGATATAGGCCTACAGTAAGGGGTTTTAAATTTTATGTTGTTTGATTGACTTGAGATTAAATAAGGAAAATCACCTATCTATGTGGTACTCCACTTGAACATATATAGGCCGACTTTGTGCTAATTTTATTAATTTACAGTGTTGAAAAGGTTCTCACTTTTGAGATTGAATCAAATATGCGGTGTGAATATCTTAGAAAATAAAACTAGTTACTTAAAGTTGATGAAAGTAATCAAAATCTCCCAAAAATTGTGTTCACACTGAATATTTTCGACAACTTTATGTCAAAGTAATCGGCATTTATACCCAGTTGTCCGACTAAGTTAACATAAAAAATGAACGAGAGGGTGGTTTGGATGGCTAAAAATAATAAAATGCATTGTTTATTTAAAGGGAATTCTTGAGACTTTAGTTAAGTGATTAAGAATATAAAAATATTATATTTCTTTATAATGAGTTGTTAGCAATTTATTCACTTCAGTATAACTAGGCCTAACAACTAATTATTGATTTCAGTTAAATTTAGTAAACCTTTTATGTTTAAAAAACCTAGGCCTAAGCCATACCACATGTATACATTAAGCTAGGGCCTATTTTGGTTTTTCCAGTCTTGGCTGCAATATTTCATAGGCCTACAACTCACATTAATGTGGATAGTAGCTACTACTATATGTACGATTCAGTTTAAATAGGATTACATTATTAAAGTTTTGTTGAGGCTTCTTAAACAAATTAGTCCTACCTTTTTATTACCTTGTCAACAGAATGATCAGTGTGGTAATGGTGACTAATAAGGCAATTTGATAGTGTGATGTTTCAAAGAAAATATTATTTTAGCATTCAGTATAAGCGCACTATCCCTACATTTTGATATAGGCCTATTTAAAGTTAGATTATGTGAAAAACACACAAAAAAGTTATGGGATTATTATATTGGGCTAATGCGATGGCAAGTTTAAATAATGTAACACAAAACACCTAATAAATTACAAAAACAAGCAAACATAACCTCGTAACGCAAACCAAAGGACAAGTAAAATGTCTGCGCAACTTAGCGTCACGCTACTAGGAAAATATTTGCGCCCGCAAGGACTTTGCTTTCGCAAAGTGGTCGGCCATAATAACTTTTGACGCAAAGTCTAGCGTCTCTCTGCTAACGGTCGCAAATTCATTTTGCGTCGTGGTCATAATAGCCCTGCAGGCCTGTAAACACTGAAAATAATGTACAAAATAATACATTTTGTAATAAGAAATGTAAACAAAGTCAACTTACATGTTGATGTCTCTTGGAAATTGAAATTATGATTTAGAGCCATTTGAAATACTGAGATAGTAGCAATATACTCGTGTATTGAACAGATACCATCAGCCATATTATTTGAGATAGTAATAATAATTCAATCAAAAAAATATAATTTTTAAATCACATCATTTAACCATTGCAGTCTATGTTAGCTCAGATGGTTCACAACAACAGACTATGTAGAGTGCAGTACTTTCGCTTTTTTGCACAAAAAGTAGCCAATTTTTCAGTATATTATGTGTTTGTATCATAGTGTTTGGTATTAGTGTATATACATATACAATCTAGTGGCAGCATCAAGAATCACAGTGACACATTCTAGTGCTGTCATCTTGAGGGAGGTGGGGGGTAGTATGGTACTGCTTGTATCCATAGATTAAATCTTTATCATCCCTGGTAGAAAGATTTCTAAGGAAGTTTAATTTAAGGAATACATTAAAATAAGGTAGTATATTATTTTAATGTTTGTAATATACTCCTTGAACCCATATCTTGCTAAGAATAGACACTCCATTAATTATATTTTTATTACTTTAGTTACAAGGTGGCTGGGCTGGTAGAACACTTTTAAGTTTATTTGACGGACATAGTACAGCCAGAATACAACTTTTTTTGAGCTTTGACCTAGAATTCAATATCTGCCTTAAAAGAGTTGACACACCTCCCCCAGGGGCTTGTGCATGGGCCCTCTGTCCAGAAAATGCATGTTTCTCTCTTTCTATATAAAAATAGATGGTGTGCGACTGAGTGATATGCTAGCGATGAGTGTACCATACGTTACTTAACGTTTCAATGGATATATTATTGTTAGTTCATGAGTATTGTGCTAGTCACCGGCATCAATACCACCCTGCAACCCCTAGTCACATGCCTACCAAACAAGTGTTGGTAATATTTTAGATTGTGTGCTGAAACCACCCAATTGACCTCTGCCCAGTTCACTAGTGATATCAGGCGGGTGCTCTGGATACTAATAGATTCTTCTGCTATGCAGTGATCACAAGGACTGCACACAGTTTATATAAAATCTACAAAGTAGTGCGTGTTGAACTCTACTGCTGAGGACGGGGAGATTGAGGTTCGAATCTCGGTCGGGTGAACTGGGGGGGTTTTTCCTAAATGGTTTTCCACTCTCCCTCCACGCAAATGCGGGTTCACTTCCTCTAATTCAACCTTCCCAATCCTAATCCATTAGAGTAATTAGTACTTAGAGCGTATAACCCGAACGGGTAGTAAGACGCGGTGGTAAATATTCATTCATTCATTCATACAAGTAGTGTCATTTATATTTATTTTCCAGGGCTGTGATCCCTCATCCGACTTCAGTGGACCTGAACATTACAGAGGCTTTTCCCAACTGGTGTGAGTGGTTACTACCCCTCCTCCCAGGCGATTGCTGACAAGAAAAGATTAAAGCCTTTAAATGTCTTAAGCAATGAAATGATCATGGTGCCCCCTTCTTGTAGTTCAAAATAAAAACAATATTAAACCATAAACTAAAATACATGTGTGATGAAATTAAAACAGTTTTTTATAAGTTTTTTGACTGCAAGATCCTGCGCTCATCGAAGCTGACTCAACCAAGCATGTTCGCTTCCATGCACAGTAGGGAAAGTGAATCAAATCTTTCCTGACACATTGGTGATCTCTGGGGTTTTTTTTCTATTCTTTTCAGCTATGAAAAAGAGCGTTCTGTGGAACAGTTGGTCATCAGCGCTAGTAAATTACATATTCAAATATCTACATTTGGAAATACAATTTGTATTCAGTCTTCCACAATTGTATCAAGAAGATCAATGTGATTGAGTTTCATATTTCATGTTTTACCAAACTTTGCACGAACACAACAGAAGTGCAGTAGTTCTCCATAAATATTCATATTAAAGTCAACAGGATATGAGTCAACTAGATTTTAGGAGCCTTGTGAATATTTTTTGTTTAGTTTTAGTTTCTAAAAATACTTCACCAAAGTACTCACTTGAAAAACTACTGTTAAATAAATTGTGTATTTTTGAACCTATTCTATTTAATATTTGCTCTTGGCATTTTTTTATTCAAATATGATTTTGGTTCAGATTTTAATAGTTATAAATACTATGGTATGTTTATCTCAGTAACAGAATCCAAATTATGTATCACCTTTATTTTCATTTATATATACCATCATCATTCACACTAAAACTAAGAAAACTCATTTATAATAAACAAGTATGGCTACCACAAGGCATTTCAAACATAAACATGGAAGCTAGTTTTCTTAGCTCAATTTAATGGTATTAGTATAGTTTTCCGGATGTAAGTGTATTGGGATTTTGTATTACATTTGGTTCAATCAAGTTATATGTGCAGTTTGGGTTATGAATTTTTGAACACCCTGTGTGTGTGTGTATATACATATATATATATATATATATATATAAATATATATATAAAAAGACCTTTGTATGTTTGCATTTTTTACATCCACTACCATTTACAGCCTGCAGTCTGGATCAATTTTTTATTCAAGCGATATGTTTTCAAATGTCGGCTTGCTAGGCTTGGCTTCATATGCCTTATAATTTATAATATAAGGAACGTATTTGGATGGAACAGCTAATTAGATTAATTGGTACAACTTCTTTGGTCAAATTGAATAATATAAATTAAGTCAATTAAAACAGGCATAACATTTCTAAAAAAAATGATCAGATTGTTAAGTAGAGTTCAAAAATTAATTTGTATGAAAACAAGTAAAAATTTATATTGTTCAATTTGACCAAAGAAGTTTTACCAATTAATCTAATTAGCTATTCCATCCAAGTACGTTCTTTATATTATAAATTTAATATTTCTCCTTACTGCAATTAAAATGAATATTACTAAAATCCTTTTAATTTAACTTAAGACTAGTACAGGCGCAACAGCCAGTCTTCTGGCCATGGAACCCTCATTTCACCAATGACACATTCGTCAGTCATGCCGGGAATCGAACCAGAGGTAAACACGCTACCGTCTGAGCCAAGGTGTAAGATTGTGTGTATCTATCTCTATTATTTCCACCACTCACAGGTGCAGACCACATGGCTTCACATATGAATATGTGAAAGTAGATCTAGTAAATGTTCTAGCTGTCAGACAAGGTTGTATCGGAGTGTGTCAAGCAAGTCAAAGGAAAAACATCAGGAATTACAGAAACCAAATGACAAAACAAATTGAGGTGAAAGATAATTGAATTGGTTTATTTGTTTGCCCCTTGCACTGAATACACACTCCATACATACATCTACACTTTTCAAACAATTTTTATTAAAACTTAAGTTTTAATTTCATAAATACAACATGCATACACAAGTGTCAACCCTAAAAAAAATATATTAAAAAAAAATATTGCTCATTCACACGAAAGCCAGACAAGTCCATGCATGCGTTGTGTGTCTGAAATCAGAACAAGGGGGTCGGGAAAACGCTATGCATCCTAACACTGTACAATAAAAAAATAAGTTCACAGACAAAATACAAGACATAAAAGCTACAGAGAAAAAACAAAACAAAATGCTTTCATTGGATTTTTTTTATAATTTTTTTTCTTATATGAAATTTAATTTTTTCGACGTCTTACAGGCGGATAGATTTATTAAACACGTGCATTTTCCTCACTTTTTTATTTTATCGATTTTCGTCAACAATACTTTTGTATTTTTTCCCACTAAACTATGAACTTCTCAAGGTATCTTTTTCTTCCAATAAAAATTAAATGGAATTAAAAATTAATGCAATATATTTCTATAAAACCTTGACGAAAAAAGTTTGAAAGTCTAGAAGCCAAAAATTTAAATGAGATAAGTCACATGTAAAATATGTACACACCTATCGCACAATGTCACTGTGACAACTGCAATATATTCCTCTTGAGAAGCTCATACATATATAAGTAAATATTTTAATAGTAATTAATATGTACAAAAAGCTCTCTGAATCATGAAGTGCAGTACTCAGGGCACGGGCGACATTTGGCAAAACCACCACATACCACAAAACAAAAATGGAAATTTAACCATTAATGGTGAAAAATAAAGAAATTACCATACTAAAAACAACAAGAACTCAAATATGAATACAATATTGTAACATTGTTTTCATGATGATATTTATAATCCTTCAGACTACTTGGAGTTTCAGTAAGTTACTCTTCTGTAAAGAAACCTGATGTTACAACAAAATAAATTTACAATTATTTCATTTAATAGAAACTAAACTCAACCATTATTTTACAATTTTTAAAAATTAAAATGCTGGCCCAACCCATTTTTTTGTCGCCAAATACAAATAAACACATTTAAAGAGCTAGAACGACAGACACCGTTTCGACTGAAATAATAACCACTTTCCTTGCAAGAACAATAAACAACAACGCAGTTCTTGTCCGACACATATTGCCACTACGAGTCGTCCGACATAAACGAATTTTGAGACTTCAACTGTTCTAGCATTTTGATTTGCTGGCGTAGAAACAATATCCTGAAAACAAACGGATATTATTAGTTAATATTGTTTAGAGGGAATAAAAGTACAAGAATCCTGTGACATCAAAATAATCTTAATTCATTTGTTGTGAAGGGTCTGATGACCTAATATTTCAATGTTTACTTAAGAATAGTCAATTATATTTGGATGTTTAGAGTGTACTGCATTTAATTTCAATGTTTAGATGCAGTTTTGTTAATCACACCATAGATCTGTACTATTGAGCATAAGGGTAACAAATTACAAACTTTTGCTAAAACATAACATTAAAACAAACTATACATATAAATACATTATTCTCAATAATTCAAGGTAGGAATACGCCTGGCACACATCCTTTTAGAAGGTATAGATTGGATTTTAATTATAGATAACAACTTGATCCTTGTAAGACAACAATGGATTAACAATGCTGAATTATTCATCATTATCACCACCATCAACTTCCAACTATGCTCAGTTTTGCAAAATGCCTTCATCTTACTCATTCCATATATCACTATTTTCCTCTCACTTGCACACTTTCTGTTATCTGCTCCTCTAATTTCTCTTTTGGATTCCCTTGAGTTATTTTCCCAACTTACTTCATCTCCATCATTATATTTGGTGTGCTCTCATTTTACATCCTCATAACATGCCCATACCATCTCAGCCTTGCTTCCTTTACCATCTCATGTACTCCAACATCCTCATAACATGCCCATACCATCTCAGCCTTGCTTCCTTTACCATCTCATGTACTCCAACATCCTCACTACAGGTACATACCATCTCAGCCTTGCTTCCTATTACCATCTCATGTACTCCAACATCCTCATTACAGGTACATACCATCTCAGCCTTGCTTCCTTTACCATCTCATGTACTCCAACATCCTCACTACAGGTACATACCATCTCAGCCTTGCTTCCTTTACCATCTCATGTACTCCAACATCCTCACTACAGGTACATACCATCTCAGCCTTGCTTCCTTTACTATCTCATGTACTCCAACATCCTCATTACAGGTACATACCATCTCAGCCTTGCTTCCTTTACTATCTCATGTACTCCCTGTGGGCCTACCCTCATTACTTTGATTAATGATCGGGAGTAAACAAAACAAAACCTCTCGATGGTTTTCTAAATTCTAATAAAAAATCATGCAGGTGTTAATTTTTATAATTTAATTCAAACTATTGAGGTTGTGATGTACTTCATATTTTCTTATTGGTGTTTATGGAATGATGAATAATAGGTTTTAGAATAAATTACATTGGTTGGCTATAATTAAATATAATATATTATACTTGTCTTATTTAAAAAAATTATTGAAAAATGAAGATATTATCATTCCTGTTATCAAACAATTACAAATTTAAATCCTTTTTTTGGCTTATATTTAAAATATGTTATTAATTGTATTATTTATATACTCCAAAGTAGTAGTGTGGTTGAAAAAACTTTAATGCAGATAGTACAAAATATTCTTTAAGTAAATATCTATATTTAATTTGCACAAGGTCACTAGAACACAACAATCATGTTGTTTACATTTTCAATTTGCTAGTAAAAAAGTGAACCGGCAAAATAACCGGGGTTTGAGTACGCGTGGCACTATGTGGCCGGATGTTATCGTGCAAGAAAACCACCCCAGAGCCCAACATGCTGCGACGTTTGTTCTGAATGGCCCTCCTTAACTTGTTTAATGTCTGACAATAAACATCTGAATTGATTGTGGTGCCCCGTTCCATAAAATACACTAACAATACTGTCCCAAATGACAGTTGCCATGAGTTTCCTGGCATGGAAAGTTTGCACTTTCTCCATTGATTGGTTTTTCGTCACTACATGCATGTATGAAACCCAAGTCTCATCATCCATACTTATCTGATCCAGATAAGTATAACCTTCTCTGTTTTAATGTTCAAGGGTGAAAGCTGACCCCACCTGTCATGTTTTGTGTTGTTCCAAAAGCAGGTTGGGCACAAAACTTCCAGTAGCCTAATGTTTACCATATCACTTTATGAAGAATCGTTTAAGAGATCTGTGATAACACACAGGAAAGCTATAACATGGTGAAATGGTGATTCTCTCGAACCTTTTAGTTAATCTTCTTCATTCACCAGTCGGCAGGCCACTCCTTTCCTCATTGTTGATATTGGTCTGCCCATTGTTTCAAACCAACCTCACTCGTGACATTCTCCCCGTAAACTTTGCTAATGTACCGTTGCTGTTACCTAACATTGCCATCAACCTATGCCACCTTAAAAGAGTGAATACACACCTACCCCATTCTACTGGGAAGTCTGTGACTAATCGCAGACACTCCACGCACGTCAACACTGAACACAGCTTATCATTCGGGTTTGGCAAGAAACACGAATAATGTCATGAAGTGCTATGTGCCACCGGTTCACTTGTATGTTATCCGAGTTCAAGATGCTGCGCAGGCGCTAGAGTTTGGTGAAAGAACAAGCTGTCCTATCGCGTGTATTCCCTTACCTCCCTTTGTTGTGCGCAGGCATCAATGAGATGACCATTTTTGACTTATTGATGATGACTTCATTGGTCATGTGATATCTCCCTACCAATTTTCCCCGCACATCAAATTCAAATATAAGCTAGTACCCAGAATAGAATTTCACTTTATGTTGATAGGAATTTGGGACTTACCAACATGTAAGTGATTGTTATTTTGAGGATAATTTTTTAGTGAAATTTTAATGTGAAAACTAGGCTTTATATAAATCTATTCAAAATTATGTATGGCTTAATATATGGTTAAATTTTGACTTATTATTTTTACCAAATTTAATTTCTATTGTAATTAGGACTTTTTTTTGTGTGGAAACTAACATCTTTAGGTCTTAGACCTTTTTGGTCTGTGTTAACGGATGGTTTATTAACAATATAAAATTATTTAATTTTACCTTTGTGAGCTTTTTTTGCACTTTCATTAATTTGGTATATGTTTACAGTTGAAGTGAGTCCAAACGTAACTTATGATGTTTTGTATCATATTTTCATGTTTAAAGTTATTGGGAAATGCATTAGATAACTCAATTATGTTAGAAGATAATTGTTGACTTAGCAGATAGGGTAGAAAGTAAATAATTATTTTTGTGTCTAAGTTTCCCCCACCTCACGGGTTGGTAGAAGAGAATAGTCATGTTTCTAATCAACATTAGATACAGGTGTACAGTTTTGAGCAGAACTCTACTTGTTGTGTTATAAAAAAAGTTATGTTTTATAATAACGGCAATTTGATACATATAGACTTTTAAGGCAAGTTTAATATTATGTGTTAGGAGCTATCTTTTGAGCGGCTCAAGCCAAATGTGTAGATGATAGATTGTTTCCTAACTTATAATCTAATCTGTGTATTGTTCGCAATAAACAACTTCGTTCACATTTGTACTTATGTTTCCTGACAATGAATATTCTCTAATTTAGCTAAATGTGTATTGATCGCTTTAATTTAATGTTGAATCTATCTACCCTTCAGGTCAATTTTAACTTCATCTCATTCTTTACACTTATACCAAACAAGATCCTAACTCCCTCAATGTCAATAGTCAAATACACTATTTTACTGAAGGTTAAGGTAAATAGGTTTTGGTATATTTGAGTGTAGGTCTAATAACTATCCCTGGTGATATGTTTTTTAATTCTTTGTCTTGCTACATTTGCACTAGGTTGACAAAGAATTTCAACTATCTTAACAGTTTTAGCTACAAGAAATCTTACCAATGAACATACCTTACATAAACCATTCTATATAGGAAGTTATTTTCCTAATCGCCCACGTATCATATGTATCCCGTATTTGTATTGTAAAGTTATGTCAAAGCTTCAGGTTGCAATTAATAATAAAATACCCATGTCTACCGAGAAGAGAAGTATTGTTTCATCATGACAATGCCAGACCTCATACAGCTCGATTAATCAAGGAATGAATTGAAGAACTTCTTGAACATCCACCTTACAGCACAAAAGCAGCAGGAAAAATGATTAAATTTGCAAAGGGGAAATCTTGGGGAGAGTTTTTGGAGAAACAAAAAGTGAACTAAAAGGCAACAAGTGGTTGAAACAAAACAAAGCCTAGAGAGATGCTGAATAATGTACTGGGTACATCTGGAGAAGTTCAGCGGTGAACACGAAAAGAAGATTTTAAAGAATTATTCGAGGGAATAGAAATAAATAGCAGATGAGAGATGAGAGAAACAGTAGTTAGAGAAGGGGATGCAGAAGAATTTAATATGCAAGACTTGGAGATTACCAGGAGTGCGGTGGTTGTATCGAGTGAAATGGAAGGGAAGAACAACGCAGATCTACGGTTAACACTCTCTTTGTGCTGAGACAGTTCATTAAGAACTGGTGAGAATTTGGTAGAAATACCACAGTAGCTTTCAGTGACAAAAAGGATTATGACAAAGTAGTAAGAGCAAGTATATGGCTGGGTTTAAGAAAAAGAAAGTGGGGGAAGGGATTGGAACAACTATGTAAAGTGTGACAATAGACTCATTGACTCGGTTCAAACAATAAAAGGAGAGAGGTAAGGAAGTGTTTTATTACCAATTCTATTTAACATCGTAATTACGCCTGTGCAGGATCCCAAACTTCAAGAAAATAGATGTTCCCGAAACACAGGTGGGAAATATTTCCCTGATTTTATGGGAACAAATAATATTAAAAGGGTACAACTGAGAAATGTTAATTATCAGTGTCATGTTTATATTTAAAGTTCAGTAACAAGCAAGGGGTCTGAGAATACTCAGATTTCGAGCTTAGAGCCGAGCTGAAAAGCACAACTTAATCTGTAATCATTATTTTGTCGGATAAAAGAGATAAATATGAATAAATTATTTTTTTAATAATAATAATAATTGTTAGCTGTAGAAAATTTAACGTGCCTAATACCCTACCCTCCCTCCTCTATGGGAAGCTTGGACTCAATCGTTTCACACATGATTACTTCTGAAACTTTCACCTCACGAAGAATCTTTCAAATATTTTAATGAACATATTAAAGGTTTTCAAAAACTGTAAATCAAAACTAGAATTACAAATAAACTCGAAATAAATAAAACAAATTGCGGATTTTTCTTAAGAGAAATAAGAACACATTACACACGATACAAAATCAGCCGCCATGACGTAAATGTTTACTCACCAGTGGCCAGAGTGATGATTAAATAAACATGACTGTAAATTCTTACTACCCAACTGGTTTTAATTATATACAACTATGCAAAGAACCCCAATTAATTTCATACGATCATTAAGTTAGATATTTCGTTGGGTTTCATGAAAAATAAATATTGTCAACAGTCAGACAGCGATAAAACTATTTATTTACACCTACCGGCCTACATATTGTATATCGATTATTTGTTTAAAATCGATCCAGATAATATAATCACTTAGTAAGTGCTATCGAGTTTTAAGAATCAAATAACGACTTGCTAATTCATAATTTGTTTTTAAGTTGATTTTAACTAAGAGTTTATTATCTTTTTCAAATATGTTATTGAAGTAATTGTAAAAATGTTCAAACGCAGTCTTGCCTATTAAAATAGCAATGAACATATCAATAGAGTCGAAAATATGTTCGTATTTTAAATAGAATGTATTTTCAGAAATCGATAGATCACAAGAATCGAATATATTTCTTGTTTTCTATGTGAAGATAGATAATAGATATAAAAGATGATGATGATGATGATGATGATAATAATAATAATACCAATAAATACTTAGGCAATAATGAGTTCACTATTTCCAATGTATGTTTAATTGTTAAGCATGTTGTTTTAATCTTTTTTTTACAAAATCTATTTGTATTTTATTATAGTTTTCTTATCAAAATAAATTATAATACCTCAAGATGATTAAGATTGATCAAAAGGTAACTAGCCCTAATATGTTTGTTTATTTCACATGTTTTTTAGAAACTTCATTCTAACAACACTTTAAAAAATAACTTAAAAGACACTCAAATTTTGATTGATTTGATTTCTAAACAATAATATGAGTCTAGATTGTTTAATTTGGCTGGATTTTAATCCAGTATTTTGCGAGGGGTGGTTGGGGTTGAAAGCACGATGGAAGTAAATCTTAATTCACAGCTTAGGCCTATATTGTGTAATGAAAGTTTACATGTAGATCATTAAAATTTATAACAATTTGCTAGGATTAGGATTCGATATCCGAGATTCGAAAATAAAATGTAGATTCAAATTTGAGATGTGGATTTGACCCATTTCTACTAAATACTTAAATAATTGTTATTTTTACTATTTTTACATGGTTCCTTTCTTCAATTATAATTTCAGTTAAATTAAAACTCTAACAATGAGAATACGTATTGATTGTTTTCAAATTTAAGATATTTAAAACTTGTTTTAATTTGGTCAACTACAAAACTAGCATTACTATTTAGTTATAGAATTATGTTGAATTTCGTAGTTGGCTAACGCGCTAATCGTGTTGAGCTCGATTGCTGAGGACGGGGAGATCGAAATAAGGTTGTTTATAAAAGTATTATTTATAATTTAAAAACTAATATTTACATTTTATAACAATTTTTTCCAAAAGTATTTACTAATTATAATAATGAGTGTCATTCTTATCTTAAGAAAATACGTTGTTTTAATATATTTTAAAATCTTACATTTTAAAGATGTGAAATTTATATTCCATGTTTGTTTTGACTGTTGACATTTTAAATATACGATTTTACTTTTAAAATAAGCATAAATTAAGCTTCTATTAAGTAAGACAGGTATCCTAAACTCCAGTCACTTTTATTTTACAATTACCTCGTCAATCACTTCAGCCCTTGAGGTACTTTAAACCCCAGTCAGTTTCCACTGACCTATTAATATGTACTTGTATCAATGAACTAATTTATTTTGTATGTTTTGTTTTAATCAGAGTCAATTTAAACAAATCCCACTAGAAATATAATTAAACTAATCGATAGATAATCTTAATTATGTCAGCAACCATTTTATTTGTATGTTCTCTTTAAAATAATGACAATGGATTTATTTTTTGTTATTTTTAACAAAACTATTTCAAATTTTTTTTACACATTTATTTCATAATAACCTAATAAATGTTCTTTTTTATTCATAATTGTGCTTATTGTACATTAGCACGGTGACACGTAATTTTTGTTGTGTTTTATGCAATGAAAATTTAGAATTTCCTTAAGTTATATGCATATTGTATTGACTAATCAAATACAAAAATCGCCATTCGCACCTCCCTAGCTATTAGCAACTTTCGTTAACTTAGTTTTTAAGACAAATACAACCAAAATCATTATTTTATAACTGATATGAATAAGATTAAGTAATAAATGTTATCATTAAGATCACCTAATATTTTTTGTAAAAAATTAATTTATAGTATATATATATACACACACACACACATATATATATATATACTATAAATTAATTTATATATATAAACAAAATTATTACACAGGATAGATTAAATTAACAGCTAATGCTGGACACTTTGTTAAGATTGTAACTTACTATATGAAATCTAGAGTTACCTTTGCTCTTGCAGTGTTGCTTGTATCTCTGTTAACCGAACAATAGATCGTGCTGTTTTCAAATCTGCGGAAACTCGTGTACATTGTAAACTGCCCATGGTGTGGCCCTCTTCACTTAGTTTCTGTGCCTGGAATACAAACACCAACCTCTATATGGTACAATGTATACAATTTATGCAAACTGGATCAGACACATCCTTAGGAGGAACTGGCTTCAAATATTAGATGACTTGAAGGAAAGAAGAACATTCTGGAAACTGAAAAATGATGATGATGGTGATAATAATTTCAATTTCCTTTATTATAGTGCTGGCCTACAGTCGTAAAACCTATAACAGGCCAGCATTTAAAGTACACAAGTAACTTACAAAAACGTATGATTACATGAGAAAATCAGATAAACTATCATAGCTAAATAATTATACTGATGAATAGTTAAGAAAAAAGGGGAAATAAAAATGAGGTGGCCCAATGGGTAAATGATTTTATGATAAAGGAAATTGATAAAACTAAAGAAAAAGAAAAAATAAACTGCTAAGAGTAAATTTGACGAAGAATGCCCACCCAAGGAAAGAGGAAATATTTGGGAAGAATCCAATGAACAAAGAGGTGACTTCTACTTTTCTTCTGTCTTCTGTAGTAGAAGTATTCACACACACATTTTAACACAAATATCATAATATTTCAGCATTGTTGCCTTTATCAAAAACAAAGAAGAGAGTACAAATAACACAAACACTAGAATACTTTGTGTCATTTGTACTCTCTTCTCCCAACCCAAACCCAAAAAATGAAACTAAACTAATGCAAATATTCCACACTACAAAATAAAATAGCCTGATTTTACAAGATAGCAAACTGTTAAGAAGTTTGAATACTATTCACGTTAAATGGTTTAGTTTTAAATATACAGGATGGAGAAAGTTACACCATTTCAACTAACCCCCCCCCCCCCAATACATTCTTTAATATTGTTTTTACCATAGGTTTTTTTAATTTGGGGAAATGTGATGAACATTTTTTCCCCCTTCTTGGATAATGTTGATTGAACAAAATGAAAGTTAATGAGTGCAATAACTTTTTTAAAAAAAAGCATTCATTATTTCTTGTTCAGTGGCCGCAATGTAAAGTGTGAAGTGTTTTTTCCAATGTTCAATAAACTATTAAAAAAAACCCACATATATTGATAGAGTAAAGTGTGTTATGGGACATTAAAATTAATATTACAACTGTAAGAAGCACAACTAGTATAAAAAACACTAACATGTATTTACAACCACTTGAATAGTCAAATGCCAGACGACATTCAAATATTCGATTATATCAAACATTTGAACATAACATTATTTATCAATTCTAACAAACCTGTTTCTCGAGTGCTTCTGCTGGCCACCCCCGTACATGATTGACAAGATCATCTCGGTAGTGGTTGGCCAGACTGGGCGTGAGGTGGGGTCCTTGCGGGCGAAGCGCATGGAGCTGACTGCCCACTGTTGCCTGAGAGAGGGACTGAAGACTGCTGGGTGGACTGCCCACTGAAACAAGCACAAACTCACCAACATTAGGCAAAGAAACAAAGGGCTCTTAAAACAATTACCCTTACAAAATTACTATTATAATCAACATAACTTTAACTAGAAATGCCTTCTTAAGTTTGTAGCTCTGACTTTTCAATTGATTCATTATCATAATTTACTGTTGCCAGCATGTGGCCTGGTCAGTTTAATAAAATGCCTCCATCTTCCTCTATTCTTCTACCATTCTTCCTCAGTTAATTGCTCTCCACTTCCAGTCTTCTTCTCTCACTTGTACACTTTTTGTTGCCTGTCCCTCCCAACTCTTTCTTATTCTCGCTCACAGTCTTTTTTCTACTCACATCATTTCCATAATTCTCTTTGATACTCTCTTTTTCTATCTTCATTACTTGACCATACCATATCATTCTTGCTTCCTCTACTGTTCAGTGTAGGAATTGTTTCCTGAAATGCCCTTTTCCTTACCAAAAATCTATTATATAGCAGGATATTGGCAGGAAATAAGACCTTTAAGAAAGTAATTCCTACCGTGAATAGAGTATACTCCAACATCCTAATTATATGATCACTCAATCTCAGCCTTGCTTCCTCCACTATCTTATACACTCCTTGCACTCCCACTTTCTCAAATAACCTAATTCTTAATCCTATTTCTCCTCGTGACAACTAACATGCTCCTCACAATCTACATTCCCTTGTCCTCCTCTTCCCTAATCTCTCTTTAGAAAATTGATTGCTACCACCCAGGTTTCATTCTATTGGAACTCATTTGGAGGGAGTGTGAAATGCGCAATGCAACTTCCTAACATGCAAACAAAAAACACAAAAGGTATTGTAATGATCTTCATTTTTAAATCACATATGTTTTCCAAGTTTAAATATATTTTTATTTTCGGTATAGTTTCCTCTATCGACTCAGTCATTTTGTTTTATTTAATATATATATTATTTATATCTTTCTACTCAAAAACCACCCTGCACTATCACTGTGTTTATTTCATGGTACTATTGTTGTCTGTAGTCAGCTTCTAAAATTATTATCCACTATGATGTATTTCTCCTTTGTTCAGTACAGGGAAGTGCAGACAGAGAAGAATAACGATATCATTCTGTTCTAGAAACTTAATTTGTTAGGATGTAGTTTAGCCTCAAGGAGAGTGTCATCTAATAGGGTCATAACTTAACAATCTGAATCGATAAAGCCTTCAATTCCAATGGAATTGTCATTGAGGTATTGTAGAAGTTCCTTGAAAAGAACATTATATTCTCCCAGAATGCCACACATCCAATAGCTAAACCAACGCCAGAAGCAGTTACGTATATTGGCCGGTGACACACTCCTCCATGCCTTGTCAGAAAATGTATATCACTCAGAACGTTGATTAGTATGTTCTTTGATTCCAATGTTTGGATTGTCTGAAGCATCACTTCCTTCCTGTAATGGGTCTTCAAACTTTGGGTCATTCCTTGGTCCATGGGTTTGAGGAATGACGTGTTGGCCGGCAGGAACACCAACTTGATGTGACTAAGGTTCACAACATGAGAATGAGTTGGGTGGTTGTCCACTGGGAGCATTTCTTACATTCTCAGCTTTCTATACCAATTTCAGAAATCTTCAAAAATGGTTTAAGCATCCAGGCTTTGGTATTTAACTGGTAGTTCACCAGGAATTGCTTGATGTCAAAGTAAAGAGGAGGTTTGGTACGGAACTGCCAGCCAATCGGCGCATAGTAGGGATGTGCGAGAACCATTCTTACAATTCGAGATGATCTTGAGACGAGAAAATAAAAAAGTATAGAGACACAAGAATGAGACATATAGTTTATAGAGTTTCTTTGTGACATTGGAGCTGGTGCTTGCTTTAGATTGTCTTATATATAGTTCATTCAAACACTTGAGATCTATCTCATACACATTTAAAATTCTATTAATAAAATAGTGACAGTCAACCTTACAGTTCAACCAAAAGCATCAGTCTACTCTCCTGACCTGATGAAGCTGTCTGTGACAGTGAAAGCTTGTCCATAAAAATGTGTTTATGTGTAAGTGTTATATCTAAACAATTTCTACTCCAGTATCACCTAGGTAAGTGTGCTGGCTATCCCTCCTAATTTAAACCATAAAATAGTGATAGATAATTACAATGAACACCATTTATAATTTAATTTTATAGTTTGACAGCTTATATTTTTAAAGTTTGATATTGAAAAACAATATTTATAACCAACACATTTCTTAATGAAGATGGTTTTGGAGGGGTAATTGCGGACTATTTTTGGGCGAGACCTCTGGGTCCGTAGCCAGAACCTATGACCATTAGACCACATAGGCGGTCCTCAACTTGTAATGATATCTACATGGTTAGAAATTTAAGTAAATATTAATGTCGGGGCTAAGAGTGGTATCAGCACATTTCTGAATGCATAAGAAAGACGGATCCTATTCAATTAGCCTAGTGTAATTAAAAGCAACCCACCTCGATGGCATAGTTGGCTAACGCACTAGTCGTGTTGAGCTCGACTGCTGAGGATGGGGAGGTCGAGGTTCGAATCTCGGTCGGGTGAAGTGGGGGTGGTTTTTTCCTAAATGGTTTTCCACTCTCCCTCCACGCAAATTCGGGTTCACTTCCTCTTAGTCAACCTTCCCAATTCCGAATCCATTAGCGTAATTAGTACTTAAAGCGTATAACCAGAACGGGTAGTAAGACGCGGTGCTAAATAATAATAATAATAATTAAAAGCACACAGTTAGCAATAGTCAAAGCAAACAATCATAATAAGAGTAAAATGAAGTGATACATCGATCAAGCGTCCATCAGATCTTGGTGAGAGGGAATCAGGTGGAGTGACAGTCAACCTTACAGTTCAACCAAAAGCATCAGTCTACTCTCCTGACCTGATGAAGCTGTCTGTGACAGTGAAAGCTTGTCCATAAAAATGTGTTTATGTGTAAGTGTTATATCTAAACAATTTCTACTCCAGTATCACCTAGGTAAGTGTGCTGGCTATCCCTCCTAATTTAAACCATAAAATAGTGATAGATAATTACAATGAACACCATTTATAATTTAATTTTATAGTTTGACAGCTTATATTTTTAAAGTTTGATATTGAAAAACAATATTTATAACCAACACATTTCTTAATGAAGATGGTTTTGGAGGGGTAATTGCGGACTATTTTTGGGCGAGACCTCTGGGTCCGTAGCCAGAACCTATGACCATTAGACCACATAGGCGGTCCTCAACTTGTAATGATATCTACATGGTTAGAAATTTAAGTAAATATTAATGTCGGGGCTAAGAGTGGTATCAGCACATTTCTGAATGCATAAGAAAGACGGATCCTATTCAATTAGCCTAGTGTAATTAAAAGCAACCCACCTCGATGGCATAGTTGGCTAACGCACTAGTCGTGTTGAGCTCGACTGCTGAGGATGGGGAGGTCGAGGTTCGAATCTCGGTCGGGTGAAGTGGGGGTGGTTTTTTCCTAAATGGTTTTCCACTCTCCCTCCACGCAAATTCGGGTTCACTTCCTCTTAGTCAACCTTCCCAATTCCGAATCCATTAGCGTAATTAGTACTTAAAGCGTATAACCAGAACGGGTAGTAAGACGCGGTGCTAAATAATAATAATAATAATTAAAAGCACACAGTTAGCAATAGTCAAAGCAAACAATCATAATAAGAGTAAAATGAAGTGATACATCGATCAAGCGTCCATCAGATCTTGGTGAGAGGGAATCAGGTGGATTGTCCAACCTATGTTGCAATTAAAACTATTTCTTAAAGCCTAACTTATCTCACACAATGCTGCATGGAAACAACGAGTCTCCCAACTTGAGAATTTATGCTCCAGAAGCTATTTAGATGCGTAAACTCTGACTAACATAGGGGAAATTATCTTGGACTATTAATACTCTATCGCTACGTCATTGGTTTAACGCCCTCCCACCTTCTTTCTCCAACACCACAAGTATTGTTAATAGGAATTTAAATAATATTAAATATAGCTAAAATATTTATCATTGAAGATGTGTCGAATATATATGCTACATTTTAAGACCAGGCCTCAGATTTAAGCCTAATATTTAAAAGGTTTACTGTAACACACAAAATTAACAATTGGATATAACATATAAATAATAGCTTCAATACCAGCTGCATTATTTAAATTTCTTAATTACCACTAGACTACTCCAAATTATTTATAAAAGCATTTAATATTTATAAATATTCTCGACCTTCAGGGCTTAGGAGGCTGTGCAATCCCAAACCCACTCTCTCCATTAAAATGTAATTCGTGCTACAGCCTTGATTGAATGCCTCCCCCAAAGTAAATGGCTGGGTGCGCTTTCAATAGTTGGCACAATGCCTAGCTTGCTTAACATAAACAGCATGACCTGGGGTGTAAAAAGTGAGCTCATTGGCCAATTACTTATGGGCGAGCGGAAAGGAATGTGTTGCAACCCCCTCGACACTGGGCAAGGTCATTAGAGCCTCCCTAGATTGCCTTGCGTTTTTCAAGTAGCAAGCCCTGGGTTTCCTATTGTGCTAAGTAAACCTTTTGGAAGAAGAATTACTTAAAACACTGTATTCTTGGAATATGAGCCAAATTAATTTTAAAATTAATAATCCATCATATGTATATTTATTAACAATTTAAACATTAGTGTTTACATAGACCACACAGACAGCATTGAATTAAACTAAAACTAGTCCATATCATTGTGGGTATGCAGCACAGGATTAGCATACCCAGAAAATACCACTGGTTGACTAACTATCAACATTCAACAATTAAGACAAGTGTGAAATAACGACAAAGGAATCCAACCTTTAGCCATAGTTCAGTCAGTTTTCTGCTAAGGAAGGGACATGATTTGCCCTCAAAATTGTGCTGCAATGAATTTAGAATGTTAACTGTATGATCTACATTTGTAAGCATTATTCTTAAATACTACAATGAATGTTTATAATTATTACATAAATTCACCATATGTCGAGATATAGAGAGATTAAAAAGATAATTGTTATAGTGACTCATAAAAAACTCACACTTGCGAGCGTCAATGCAGTCCTGACTCTCAGAATGTGTGGGTGTCGGTGGCCCTTCCCCCAAAGCTGGTCCTCCACTCGTATCCACGGTGAGCTGGGGAGAGTGCTGTTGGCAGGCCAAGCTGCTCGCATCCAAGGACACTTGCCGGGACAGCAGCAATGTCTGGATTGTCTGCAGGGCCTTTTGAGGGGACTCTGCCTGCTCACTTGCAATCTGGGACAGCAGGCGAGGCAGGCTAGCCAGTGTGACAGGAGGAGGGGCGGGGGGAGGAGAGGAGCTCCCCAACATACCTGGATACCTGAGTGGCAGGGAGGAGGGAGGATGGGAGGCCAGGCGAGGGAGGGCCGCAGCAAGGAGGACTGGTCCACTGTGGTGCTGCTGTTGCTCCGTGACCCCTCCAGAGACTGCGTGACCGCTGTAAGATGTCTCAGAGGTCGGGGTACTGTCTCCTGGGGAGATATCCATGTCTTGAGCCTGCGACTCTCCTAGAACAATATCAGTTGGTATTACTGACTCCAAGAACAAGATCAGTTGGTATTACTGTCTCCAAGAACAAGATCAGTTGGTATTACTGTCTCCAAGAACAAGATCAGTTGGTATTACTGTCTCCAAGAACAA
>CABEEJ010003955.1:58753-72795 GCA_901482245.1 Timema douglasi
TTTTTTGGTTTTCTCTTTTAGGAAGTTGCGTTGCGCGTTTCACACTCCTCCCTGATGAGTTCCGATAGAATGAAACCTAGGTCGGGGGATTGGGCGGTGACGATCAATTTTCTTTAAGAGACATCCATTACCTCTTTGTCCATTGGCAGCAGTGTAAAGTGTGAACTGTGTTCTTCTTTTCATTGTAAAGGCCATATTGTGTTTGTCCCCCTTTTATATGTTTCTATCCACCTGTCCTGTACGTTCTTCCAAATATAATACAATTACCTCGTAAAGCGAAAAGAGGTTTTCCTTATAGAGTTAAAGCAAAGGTCTAGAAATTAATATTACTTAGAGCAGAGGTCCCCAACATTTTTATACCTTAGAGCACATTCAAAACCAACGGTAGTGCGGAGGGCACCAATTACTTTTTCAAGGTCAATTTACTAACTCCCGCCAGGCTCAGAGGTCAGCCTCAACGCTATACACACGACCGGTCAACTGCCGTGTTAAGTTTCCAACAGCGATTGTAACGTTACATGTGGTTTTAGGTAATACTCAAAGCCGTGGCCCCCTCCAACTTGACAAAGAATAAATTAAAAAATACTGATTTATTTACAGTTTTAACAAGATAAAACTAGCTACCTACCACCATTTTGGTGCTAAGGTTTTGATAAAAAGTTAATAGAATTGATGTTTTAACAAGCTAATATTTACCCAAAATATGCTTCAGTAACTTAATTTACTGTATAAGAAAACATAAGAATCATAAACAATTCGAAATTTGACGTGTTTCATATTCATTTATTATTCCTTAGTGTAAACGTTTATGAGCACGGCTTCTGATCCATTTTCATTCCTCTATGCCCAGTTGCACATGCGCGTTGTACGAGCTCTCGTTAAACAATATTTTATTGAGAAATTTACTCCAATTCAATTTTAATGCTTATAAAAGTTGATGCTGATACTTTAAAATTAAAACTAATATTTCTAGCACACAATATGAAATAATAAATGTTTTATTAATTTAAATGTGGTAAGTTTGGTAAAGTATTGCAATAAATAAGAACATTGATTTTAAACAGGTTAGTTCCAACATAATTCTATAACTAAATAGTAACTAAATTAGAGCTAGTTTTGTAGCTAAACGTATTATTTAATACGAGTTTTAAATATCTTAGGTTTGAAAACATTTAACCTAATAATATATTCTTGATATTACATTTTTAATTTAACATAAATTATTATTTTATAAAGGGACCACATAAAAAAAATAAAAAAGAATCATTCATTTATTTAGTAATCTTCCCAGCTAATTTTATTTTCCATGCTTTGTAATGGCTATACAAGTTAACAACTTAAATAAAGTATTCAAAATGTACAAAAATATTGAATAAATCTACCAGGCAAAAGTGGTTCCAAAGTCCTAATATGTTATTAATGTGAAAATTGAAATTAATTTTTAAAAATTTGTTAAGTAACCGAATGATTTATAAGTGGAAATGCTGATATTATCTCAATTAAATAAGCTATGCTTACTATTTAGTTTTAAAAATAGATTCATCAAGTGGAAGCTCGAAAATGACGAGCCTAAAAAACATTTGATCTCGATTTCGAGCTTAAGCGACAAGCTCGGAATACGAGTACTCTAAGAGCCCGAGTGAAAACATTTAACAACTTTCTCTCATGATAGTGGAGACAACTTTGTGTTTTTGTTTTAAAGAAGCTCTGATATTTTATATTATTATTATTATGTGTTTGTCCTTTATGTTATACCTTTTACATGTTCCTATCTGTGTGTTCTATCATTCTTTACCATTTTCCTTTTTCTCCCCTTTTGTTTTTTTGGTTTTCTCTTTTAGGAAGTTGCGTTGCGCGTTTCACACTCCTCCCTGATGAGTTCCGATAGAATGAAACCCGGGTTGGGGGATTGGGCGGTGACGATCAATTTTCTTTTAAGAGGCAACCATTACCTCTTTGTCCATTGGCAGCAGTATAAAGTGTGAACTGTGGTGTTCTTTTCATTGTAGAGGCCATATTGTGTTCATCCCCCCTTTTATATGTTTCTATCCACCTTTCCTATACCTTCTTCCAAATATGATATTATTATTATTAGCACCGCGTCTTACAACCTGACCGGGCTATACACACTTACGCTAATGTGTAATGGCAGGGTGATTGTGAGATGAAATGGAGGACCTAGAGTTTAACGTGGAATCTGAACCAAAGTGGGAGGCCTGGCATTACCCGATATTTTATAGCTGTAGTTCATTGGTTTCGGTGTTTATTTTGTTTGTCTGCTTGTTTCGTTGTATGTGCATGGTGTACACAATAACTTGCAGTATATGTCTGCATTCAACATGATGGCCTTCCTATTGCAAGTTCGTTGAGTAGGCTATTTTGATGCATCAACTCATAACCATTTTCTGATCCGTGTTCATTTTTTTTCACATGTCATCTACTCGCCTTAAAGAGGGTAGAATGTGTCTCTCTCCTCTGATAAGTGTAAATAATATGAACTAGGACTGAACTAAAGAGGGTAGAATGTGTCTCTACTCCTCTGATAAGTGTAAATAATATGAACTAGGACTGAATAAAGAGGGTAGAATGTGTCTCTTACCTCTGAACTACTCCTGTCATGATTGGTCCTATGTTCCGAGTCGCGACTCTCACGACCTCTCTTATCTTTCGGAGACCTGGCACAATCTGAAACAAGGTGCAATAGTTGCCAACATTTTATAAATAACATTCCAACAGGATTATTTGTTGTGTAGGAAGCAATGGCAAATAAACAAATGGGTGAGCGTTATCCCTAACAAGTATAAGTTGGGTTAAATCTAGACTTTATTTCACAGACAATTCTTATTTACTCATGTTCACTATTTTTATGTGTTTATCTTTGTAATTCTTTCCTGTGAAAAACAACTATAACCAATTTAAAACTAATTAGCAAGTTGATGAACTGTTTACGTTTAGTTTAATTTCACAAACATATAAATAAGGCTTTAAATTAAGAGGAAAGCGAGCTGAATTTAAGAAAAGTGTTTGGTGGAAGCTGCAGAAGAGAAGTGATAAGAGCAAGTGGAAGAAGACACCAGGTTTATTATTATTATTTAGCACCGCGTCTTACTACTCGTTCGGTACTAATTATTCTAATGGGTTAGAAATGGGAAAGGTTGAATTTAGAGGAAGTGAACCCACATTTGTGTGGAGGGAGAGTGGGAAACCATCTAGGAAAAATCACCCCCAGTTCACCTGACCGAGATTCAAACCTCGATCTCCCCGTCCTCGGCAGTTTAGCTCAACACAATACCAGCGTGTTACTTAATTACGCCACCGAGACGAAGTAAGACAACAGGTTGGAAAGAGAGATTCAAGGAAGCAGTGGAGGATTTATTATTATTACTAGCACCGCGTCTTACTACTCGTTCGGGTTACACGCACTTACGCTAATATGTAATGGTAGGGTGATTGTGAGATGAAATGGAGGACCTACAGTTTAACGTGGAATCCGAACCACGGTGGAGGCCTGGCATTCCCCACATTCACAAGTTGTGATTAATACACGTCTTGTCAGAGGTGAAGGAAGGGTTTGGTAATCAGATAAATCTGTGCCGGGACCGAGGATTGAACCCTGGAACCCCAGCACAGAAGTCTGACACCTTACCCCTAGACCGCCAGGTCAGCAGTGGAGGAGAAGAATAAAACATTCAGGAGGAGTTTTAAGAATAGGAATGAGGAAACATAGGAATAATATGAGTATAAGATGAGAAGAGTAAAGTATGTGGTACAGGAAGCCAGGAAGGATTGGATGCAAAAATGGACATAAATGCTGGAAAGAGATGTAGAAGGAAGTAAAAAGGTGTTTTAAAGCCAGATAAGAAACAGAAAAGACAAGTTAGAATGATGCATGAAGACAGGAGAACAAGAAAAGGAACTGTAAATAGGGGGTGGGGATCTTAAGATGTTCAACCTGTATAGGTCCTACATGGAAAAAGGTGAAGGATGTATTAAAGAGGACACAGCTGTGAAAAGCAGCAGGTGGGGTCGAACTGACTGTGGACAATATTAGAGTTGCAGGAGAAGCAGGTAGACAATGGTTAACAAAGTGCTGAGAGTGGTTTGGAACAATAACAAGTTACTGGAAGACTAGAATAATACTACCAATTTTTAAGAAAAAAGACAGGAAGAGGTGTTCATATTATCGGAAAATTTACGCTTATGTACCAATCAATGTACAAAAATATATAAGAAGATACTGGAAAAAAGAATAATAAAAGAAATTAAACTTAAGTGGAGAGAGGAACCGCAGGTATTTAGGGAACAGAGGTCTACAAAAGACTTGATCTTCGCTATCGAAAGTTGATGGAAAAGTTAAGAATGATACTTAGAAATGGTATTTACATAAGTGGATAGAACTAAAGTTTGGAAAGCAATGGAGAAGGTTAAAGTGTAAAGAGGAATTTTAACGAAGAATATATATTAAGATAACACAAATTGTGTTAAGATGGAGAAGAAAAGGACAGAGTGGTTCCAATTAAATATGGAATGAAGCAGGGGAGCGCCCTCTTACCATTACTATTTGTAATGGTAATGGAAATGGTCATGAACTAAGTGGCAGGAAATTCGGGAAGGAAAGAATGAAAGCCATGATGTTTGTTGGCGATATGATGGTATCGGGGGAGAAGGAAGATTAGGTATAGGAACAGCTACATAAAGGGAATGAGGAAGTGAATTAAGCATGGTAAAGTGTGAAGTGATGGTAATGACAAGGAAGAGGACAAGGTCTAGTGAAGATATAAGGTTGGATGAAGTAGACCTGAGAAAGGTACAGAACATAAACTATCTTTGAAGCGTGATTGAGGTTGAATAGAGGACGATGGAGGGGAAACATTACTGACTCAGCCAAAGGCCGGGAACAGTTGATAATGATGTTTAACAATAAAAAAATATGCATTTGTTTTAGCCACAAACCAACATAAGCCAACTTTAATGTGACCTATTTCCAAACTAAATTAAATCTCAGCCTATAGATGTTATAATAATTTTCATAATACTTGCTAAAATACAAACAAATAGGCCTGCAACTATATTTATTATACTTTATGGAGCGTGGAGCACTAGTTCAGAAACACCACATAAGCATAATGGTGCATCCTTACACAAGGTCAATGACCCAAGAGCCATGAAAACAGCAACCAGGGTAAGGTAATAACATTAGCTTTAACATTCAGCATGAACTGGAGTGGGGCAGTAACGTGTCAACTTAGACATGGATGTTTGTGCTGACTGGCTGGATTGTGGCAATGTGTCAACTAAGACATGGATGTTTGTGCTGACTGGCTGGATTGTGGCAATGTGTCAACTAAGACATGGATGTTTGTGCTGACTGGCTGGATTGTGGCAATGTGTCAACTAAAGCAGGAATGTTTGTGCCGATTGGCTGGGTTGTGGCAATGTGTCAACTAAAGCAGGAATGTTTGTGCTGAGGGACTGGATTGTGGCAATAACGTCTGAACTAAGACATGGATGTTTGTGCAGATTGGCTGGGTTGTGGCAATGTGTCAACTAAGACATGGATGTTTGTGCTGATTGGCTGGATTGTGGCAATAACGTCTCAACTAAGACATGGATGTTTGTGCTGATTGGCTGGGTTGTGGCAATGTGTCAACTAAGACATGGATGTTTGTGCTGATTGGCTGGATTGTGGCAATGTGTCAACTTAGACATGAATGTTTCTGCTGACTGGCTGGATTGTGGCAATCAAAGCATCAGTGCATTGAACTATTAACTTCTGGCCTTGTGCGAGATAGAAAGTGGTCGTGTTGACTACCACAAACACAAGAACAAATTTTCTTTGTATATTCTTATCAGTCAATATTTATCAAATAAACGAGAGTTTAAAATTAATATCCTCAGCCCTCGCCTTCATTTGTCCTTACTCTGTCTTACAAAACTTCTTCTAGTTTGTTAGAAATATTCTGCAACTTAGTTTAATCAGCAATATGCTGTGCCAATTCAACAGTAAAAAAAACATTCAGACAGTTCTATAAGAGACTGTTTAGCTGTAAAATATTGTTAGCAAAGTCTGACTATCAGCATCACTTTCCCTTTCCTCAAATTCAACGAACATTATTTTAAGGTTTTTTCCCCAAACAGGTTCATTGTAATTATTTTGAAAACTACAAGTAGATGGAAGTTATGATGAAAAATTTATGTATCTAGATATAAAGACCATGTTATAAATGGAAAAAAATTTGGACAAAACATATTACTTTGTATTGACACTTGAAAACATAAGCAAAGAACATTTGAAATAGTTTGATGTAATCTACATAGGGCTGTATCGATACTTCTTAAGGTACTAGAGGGATACTGCAACCAAACAATTAACACAACTATAATAGACCCATGGCTTCTTTGGTGCTGACTGACGGCTTTGAAAAGTTACCAGACCAAATTACGTATCCCTATGCCGAACCATATGATCTGCAAAAACATGTGTTTAGCAGCTGTCACTTTTGACAATCAAAATTTAGTTATATACCTAAATGTTGACTGTCGGAAGTCAGCTGTGAGCTGTCAGTCAGCACCAAAGAAGTCATGGGGATACTGTACAGTTATAGTTTGCAACACAGCAGTCTGCTACAAAACCCAGCGTTCCCTACCTGAATACTTATCCCGTGATTTGTAGTCTCTGGTTTCTCTCTCCTTCTCACGAATCTTCTGCAGATACGAACTCTTGGCCTGATAGTTTCGGTCCCTGGGGCTTTGTGAATCTGGACTGTCCGACCTGTAGGAATTGCCATTGGGAGAGTCTCGCATCCGCTCGTGATTGTACCGGGCTGAGTCATAGTTTCCCTTCGAAGAACCATACTTGGAGTTCTAACAAATAACATATGGTACAGGGTGCAACATATCAACTCCTCATTTATTTACACTTAGCATAAGAATGACTCTTATAGGCAGAGCTTAGGAAACAAGGATTGTACCAATATTTTAAAAGTAAAGAGTGATCTTGAAGACTTATTTTCCTATTAATGTTTTGTCAACTATTTATGTGTAGCGCTTAGTACTACCTGTCCGGGCAATCCCTTCACACTAATGGAGGGAAGTAAAACGCTCAGTGCACCCAAAATAAATTAAGGTACTCTTTTTCTAAAAAAAAGGTTACTCTACAAATAGATGGTCTGTAATAAAATATATATCCTGTGTATCTATAATAAAATCATCCAGAAAGTTATTTGAACTTCAAAAATTATTATTATTAGCACCGCGTCTTACTACCCGTTCGGGTTATACCCACTTACGCTAATGTGTAATGGTAGGGTGATTGTGAGATATGAAGGAAGGGTTTGGTAATCAGATAAATCTTTGCCGGGACCGAGGATTGAACCTCGGCCGCCAGCATGGAAGTCTGACACCTTACACCTAGACCGCCAGGTCACCGAACTTCAAAAAGCTTTAATAGCTATCTTAAATATGATTAAGGATGATCAGTAATAAAAAATATGCTGAGCAACTAAATCTGTGAGCTTGTGTTAGAATATTATATTTTTTTGCCGCATCGCTCACCCATCATGGAGATCCGTTTCACCGATATCTTTTAATTTCAACAAGTATAAGCGACTAACCTTTCATTATATATCCATCATATTATGGACACATTTGTAGAACATAAAATTCTCTCTATCAATCAAAACATTTAAAAAATTTAATTAATGAATGAAACAAATTTGTATGTTTCTTTGAATAGCTCTTTAGAGTATATTCTTGTTTATCTGTAGTCCTAAATAAATAAAGTTAAATTAACTAGGGCAACATATTTAACTTGCCGTGGCGTTGATTTGCTTCCCAAGACAAGTAACGCAGATGTTTTCCCAATTAATAACGATGTCAAAACATTAGTTGTGCTATGCCCTAGTCCCGGCCACACTTTGCAGTTACTTAGTGTCGACTCGTACTAACACTAGTGGGCCACTATGCGTCCAGTCAGACTTGTTCTTCTCCCCCACGTGAAATAAACAGCCTGCATGGGGGTTGTTAACGAGGTTGAAGCTGTCTGTCTCTTCCTGTTTTATATATTACCCTTTCCCCCCAAGTGTACAATATACAAGTATTTCCTAGGTACAATCATAAAAACTGCTAGTGTTTATTGTTAAAAAAACACCTTTGTACAACTGATGCATTCGGGAGAAAAATGTTGCATCAAGATATAGCAGAGTACTGTTACGAGTAGATTGATTTATTGGGTTAAATTTTGCAAAGTATTGAATAATGCTGCTGATGGTCACTAAACAAAAGGGGTCATATTAAAAAAAACATAAACCTACTAAATTCATTCTTGATCAAATGTATTTAACTTACCACCAATTAATTACTTGACCAATATTATACCTCCTATTGTGTTTGTATAAAATATATATTTTTTAAACTTAATACACAATTTTGACAAAGTCTATGGTTGTGGAAGAAAGTCTAGGCATAAAAAAAAGAACATATTGAAGAAAATTAAGTTGTTTGTGTACCTTTCTAAACCTAAAGTTGCTTTGGCAAACTATCTAAAACAAACATAATTACTTGTAGGTACCACCTTTTGTTTACATCTACAACTATAACCTTTAAAGAACACATGGTTTCATAAAGCCTTAAATAGTGTTATGATCAACAAAACCTACTATTATATCATATAAACGTAATTAAATTATATATTTAAAAGGTGTACTAATTGCCAAGACAAGGCTATTAAACATTTGTCAAGTAGTAGACGGCCATTTGTAAAAAGTGAAAATTTTAAGTGATAGTATGTCTTTTATGTCATTAAATTCAAAACTATTCAGTTTCCGTTCAAATAAATGTGTTGATATATTAAAATAATCGATGTTTCTTGTAAAATTCTATACATTTTCAACGACTGTCATTTGTTACCATTACTCCTATTTATCTCCCGCTTGCTGGAAGGTCCTGGGTTTATTACCTGATAGGGATGGGCTTGGTGCTTTTCGAAGTACCTAGAATAAAATAAAGACAATGGTTAACTCAAATAAATACATGATATAATATAGCACAATAATTTCTAACAGCGACCTCCATATCTCAATTACTGAATATGGCGAGGTTGTGTCAGACGAATTTAGATTTCTTGTTACATTAGTTATAGCATACCCATCACTAATCCTCTGGGGTTTCCTTGCATGCATTACCATCAATGCAAGTATCTAAATAAGTTTCGTGGCTCCTATTGCGGCCTTTTTGTTGATTTAATGTCATAAAAACCACATTAACTACAATTCAATAATAAACTTCCTCCTTAGACGCCATGTCACTTTCGGGGACGTGAGCTGAAGCTGATAGATGTTCAGCTCGTCATTTCATTGGTGGAAAAGCTGCAACTAGTTTCAATGCAAGCCACTGCAAAGCACTAGTGCTCAAAATGGTGTATCGGATTTATATTACAGAGTAAGTAGTTTTATATGTTATAATATTCACTTACACATTTTTCTTCCTGCTCATGAAAACATAAGCAAATTAATTATTCAGTATTTTGAAACATCCAAATTTAAGGTGTTTTCAACAAGTGCTGAATGACAGTTCATGAGTTCAATATTCCTTGTCTATATTTATAACCATCTAGGCGCTTGCTATTGGGAGCGTAGAAGCCAGTATTAATAATATGCTCCCAATAATAAAACAAAATTTCCCTATTTGGTCAATTAATATTAATGTTCTTAAGCATATCGTAACTTAGTTTATAAACTAAAAATAAAATTTCTAATATATACACGATAGTTAAATAAAGATTCATTGATACTATACGAAGTTGGTTTTGGCAAATAATAATATTGAATATGTGTGTTAATTAGAATTATTGGAGAACCGTTTGTTTTACATTTTAACGAATGAACTCTTAAAGATTGGACTATATAAAATAAAAAACTAATGGGCTGAAAAGAAATTTCGAAAACTTTGATTAGAAATATAAAATCTATACATCTACCCATTTTATGTTGTACTCTCAAAAGTAGACGTTCATAAATAATGATCAAATAATCAGAGTATTCCCTCTTTTTGCACACAGTTTTTTTTAAAATTCTGTTCAAGTGTGCCAACTCCAGAGGATTCGTTTTGGTTCTTGATACTGTATTATAAATAACGTGAGACGCAGAAAGCGCTTTTAGTTGTGATTTGAACAAATTATTTAGGAGCTATTTCCCCATTAATTTCTATATACATATTGTCCATGGTGTTTTCTTTATAAGAAATTTAGTATTTTTATTTCTTATTATGGTGTAATAATTTTCATCCTTGAATAAAATACAGATTAATGCACTTACTCCAGAGGCTTAAAATGTTTTAAAATTTTGTTTCATTTTCTAGTTATTTTAATTAAATTGCGTACATATTATGTTATAGTGTTTTTATTGTGTGTAGAACTTGTCAAGATGGAAGTGCTCTTAGCCTAAAATAATACTGCAAATAATACTAAGTACTGTAAGGCCTAATTATGACTCCTCGTCTATGACATCGTTTCACATATTTAATACTATCATAATCATTCTGCTAACATACTCAGATTTATTGTATTTTGTTTTGTTAAATTTTAAAATAAATACCTCAATATGGGCACTTCTACTTCAAGAGGAGCAGATGAGAGATCTGATGAGAGTTCTGATCAAGATTCAGATTTAGGGAACATCTTGCAATATCTCATTAGAAGGTGTGTTTTTTTAAAAATATTTGTAACTCTTGACTTTATAAAGTTTACAATTATAGGCCTACTTTTATAATCTTTCACAAGACCAATGTAGACCTATTAGCCTAAATAAATAAGTTCAAAACTTCATGTTTGAAGAGTTAAGAATAATAATGGGATGTATCAAAGGAAATTAGGTACTTGAAGATTACCTCTCGACTATAAAGTGAATGGATTAACTTTGAATGTAACTTATTTTTTGAATATTACAACAGTTCAGTTTGGAGACACCTACCAATATTGTTAGTGTCTGACCTGGATGGTGGGAGTTTGAGGAGATTCTGATTTTGGTAAACAAAACGACTTTAAATCCATTCAAAGCAAATACTGGTGCAATTACAATTAATTTCCTGCTCCCCACCCCTCCCCTTTCATACCAAACACATTATATCAACCTTAAATATTACAAACACATAAACTTAGCTTTATTGCACCAAATACCATTTTAATGTTAAAGCTCCATATACAGACTCCATATCCTTAAGGTGCTTAGTACTCCTTAAGAGATCGACTCCTCATAAACAGATTGCACTGTCTACTTAGTCCTTATTCCTCTATAGAAGTTGACTTGACTCTTAACTTTCTAGGGACTAGTCAATATGGACCGTGAAGGGCTACCAATCACAGCAAAGTAAGCGTTTGCGTAGATCGAAATGAAAGCACCAATGGCATTATCATAGCAATTAAACTAACTATCTCATGTTTTAAATATATTATTTGTGACTGTAGGGCCTACTTAACCTATCTTTCAAATGTAGCATATCCAGGATGTTTTATCAAAATTGACCTATGTTGTGTTATTACTTATGTTAATAATTGTTCAGCTGGAATATTGGCTGCTTCACAGATTAGACTACATCTGCTTGCACCTATGTAAGCCTAGTTATAGAAAATTTTCTTTCGGAAAGTTTAATTGGATGACCACCTTATTGATTGGCCTGGTTACGTGATTATGGAAACTGACAGTGTAGACAAGATTTATATTTCTAAGGACTGTAAGGATGCAGAGCTTACAGACTCTCTAAATGGGGCTTAGCTCTTGTTCCCTACCTTAGACACCTAGGCGAGGATAGTCTACATTGTATTAAGTTGTTGCAATCCCTGTGAATTATATGTCTTTTTGTTATTTTGCAGTGGTCAGGTTCACATAATATCGGCCGAACAAGACCTTGACAGCGACAACGATGAGTTTGTTGCGGCGGCCAGCCCTCCGAGAGTTGTCAGGAAACCGAACACGAAGATCCTTGATGTAGGTTGACAAGTGTTTACTGTGGACACTTTCTATGACAAGCAGGATTTGTTTAGTCAGCACAAGCTATCTCTACTGTGAGGCCGGGGGTTGGATGTTCACTCCCCACCTGTGATACAATCATGTAGGCTTCATGGGGCTTGATAAAACCTGGACACTAAGGAATGATACATTATTTAAAATAATGCTTAACCAATAAGGTGTGAATGATTAAATTTACCATTCACTGTTGCAGAAAGCTAAATAACAACTTGATATTCTTACGTGATTCTTGTGAATGCTCTATAAATGTTGGCAACACTTGTGTCACATCATATCCTTACTGTGTGCTTATAATAAGTTATCTTATACATTATATTTGTTCATTCCAACACCTTAGCTTAGTGGCGTGCTTACTTACTGAATTAAAGCTCTCGGGTTTGATTCCCAGCATTACCAAAAATAATTAATGTTTTAACAAATTGGGGATATTTTTCTAGAGTGTGAATTTAATTCCCTGCTGACTGGGTGTTGTGTTTGTTTTAGAATGGAGTTGGTAAGTTCTGTTGTCTGTGATATATGTAAGATTTAAACAACCAACAAGTAGGCGGACAGTGTAAAAGGGAGTGTGTTGTGTCTTGTACTTGCAGAGGAGTGAGGTGAGTCTGTTGACGAGGCAGGCATGTGGGCTGATGGAGCAAGATGGCCACGACCAGCCGACATCTCTGTCTGCCATGATCAGTGCCAGAGAGGTGAGTTCACCCCGCTCTGCTTATACGCATGCATACATTCACTACACTAGTGGGATAGGAATGGGGTTGGTAGAATTTTAGAGGAAATGTACCACCATTCACTTGGAGGTAGAGTGGGAAACCCACCTACTTGCCAGGGATTCAAACCCCAATCTCTTTGTCAACAAAACATGAGAGTGATGCCTTGACAACTGTCAAAGGTTTGAATCTTCAGTGAGTGTGAGCTATAACTGTGGCTTTTCCAGTCCCTTTAATCACTAATGTGATGCGTTTATTATAAACAAACCTTTCCCCTAAAAAGATATTTCATTAATAATCAGGTGTGGCCGAGTTAGAATCAGGTTTGAATGAAAACGTCAGGACTTGATGTTTTTGGGCTCAAACATAACCGAGGTTGACAGATTGACAGATTTTTCTTGAGTGATAAAAAATCCATAACACATCTTCCTTCGGAGAAGAAGTAAAGTCACTCACTCTCATGTTGATTGTTGCATGTAAAATAACCCAGTAAGGTAAGTGAGAGTACTTTTCCGGCAAAATTGGTAGGCCATTTTGCTTTTGCTTATAGAAATTTTCATGTGCTGAATAAATCATTTAGTTTAGAAAGTGCATTTAAAATACCTAAAATAAATAAAAAATAACCTTAGGGTCGGACATGTTAGTTAAAAAAACTAGAGATGTTATATACTCTAATCCCTCAAATACAATTATGAATACATTGAATTCATATAATTTTAAGATTGGTCAAATGAATTGGTTAGTTGAGAGAGTAAAAATAATCACAAGGTAGCATACAAAATGTTACTACCTTCACTAATTTACTAAAAAAAGTGTTCTATTTGTTGTTGTATGACAAGTAGCATTTGTCAGTGGCACCAAGCACAACTTTTTTTTAAAAAATATTTTAAATTTAACTAAACCTATATATGTTTACATTTCAATGATTTTAATTTTAGTTAGAGATTTGAAAAAAGTTTCTAAGATTTTAATTTGAGAAATATTTGATTTGGCCAATCTTCAGTAAAAAGCTATAATTATAATCACTTGCAGGTAGTTGACAAAATGTGGTGAAATAACCAGGAAAACATCTTGCATCACTTTATTTGGTCAGCCTGTGTATCACTATTTGTTCTTTTGCAGCGAGGCATGAATGGTAAATGCAGGTTTTCTCGTGCTGACTGCTGCAAGATTTCCAACTTTTATCTACCCGACGGGGTAGAAATGGTAGAAAATTACCGCAGCAAAGCTTTTTGTGGGTCTTACTCTAAAGATGGAAACCTTTTCCTCAGTGCATGCCAAGGTAAATGATCAGTGTTTATTGAAACTCCAA
>CABEEJ010003956.1:0-31081 GCA_901482245.1 Timema douglasi
CTAAGCCAAAGGTCCCGGGTTCGATTCTTGTGTCAAGGTGTCATTTTTCAATTTTCAGAATTACGAGTAAATTAGTTATATTATTATAACTCACCAGTACACAGGATTTTTTGAAAACACATCACACAAAATGCACAAATAGTTTGTTTGAACCAAAAGTATTACAACATCCCTATACACTTACATCCTGCGAACTATGCTAATACCATTAAATTGTGTTCAAAATTTCGGTGTACAGCACCTGGAGAGCAAAGGTGTACACGCATGCATGCACAGCAGGTTGCATAGGAGTTAGGCGTGTGACACTGCAGACATAGACATCTTGGAGCGTGGCAGAAGAATATACCATTAATAGTAAGCATCACACCAGTCTATCAGTTTATCTAGAACTGGGAATATGTCCTGAAAGTCATCATTAACGGCCCTACATCACAGAAGGTGATTCCCATTATTAAAATTACTTTTCTACTCCCTTATTCCTAATTTTTTTTGGTAAATTTATTGAAAGTTAAAGGTAATTAGGTTGGATCCACTCCAAGTAATCGTTAATTAGTTCCTGTTACAAAATGTATATTTTCTGGGATAAGTGAGTTTTAACGGGCGCCATGCAGGAATGTTGTGAATTACTTAACGGCCCCAATCTTTGTGTCATACTGCGGCTCATTACCATAGTATGTTTATATTGCATTTTTCGTGCAAGTTCTATCACGTGTCTGAAGATTATTCAAGGCTATTTTAGTTTGCTGTAGTTGTCATTCACGTGCGGTCGCTATTATTCATAACAATACAGATTGAATGAAGGAACTCAAAAAAAAAGAAAAGTTTATCTTGACAATAATATAAGATTTTTTAATAATCTTGTTTTAAAAAAAATTCAAAATACATCCTAATTGAAACTTGGAATACTTTAAGTTAATGATTCTTTTTATGTATCAATTAACATCTACTAATTTTTTTTTATAATTAGAAGGTATGCTTTTGTAACAGTTTATCATTATTGTAATATTTTTTAGTTTAGAGAAATACAATATTATTCATATATTTACTTATTAATATTATGTATTAAAGCATGTGGTTTTGATTATTATTTAGAACATTATAGGAAGTTGTAAAAATGAAACGGCTTCAGTGCTTATGATATTACTTTTCAGCGCGTCTCTGAAGGATAAATCCTATATCTCCTCCTACGTTCAATTCCCTGACAAGATGTCATAGACGTATAGAAACATATTAATTCTTACTGTCAAATAACCTTTATTATTATTATTAGCACCGCGTCTTACTACCCGTTCGGGTTATACGCACTTACGCTAATGTGTAATGGTAGGGTGATTGTGAGATGAAATGGATGACCTACAGTTTAACGTGGAATCCGAACCACGGTGGAGGCCTGGCATTCCCCATATTCACAAGATGTCTTGTTAGAGGTTAAGGAAGGGTTTGGCAATTTGATACATCTGTGCTGGTACCGAGGATTGAACCCCGGTCACCAGCACAGAAGTCTGACACCTTACCCCTAGACCGCCAGGTCACCCAAATAACCTTAAACATAAATTTTTTACTGTAACTATGGGAGAAGGGTTGACTTTTCTACGCCAAATAGTATACCGTACTAAGAACTGAGAAAGAGAAGAACTCTAAGACTCAAAAACTAGCTAGCTCATGCATGTTAAAAGGTTCATTAATATTGGATACCGTGCTATAAGATGGATTTCACGAAAGCACCTTTACCACTCAAAATGCAAGCGGGAAGTCTTTTTTTTTTCAGTTTTTATAGTAGAAAATTTTAGTTTGAGCAACGAAAACAACTTGCCATTTCCTATGGGAAAAAAACTAAGAGAAAGGTAAGCCATTATTTTTTATATATTTGAAAAATAGAGTTTGATTTTTTTGACTATAAATGAAAACAAAATTATTGATTAAATATTGTCCCTCCTGTTGAAGCTAAGATAATTTTAATGAATAAAATAATATATATTATTTATAATAACACTTCTTCTATAATTTATAACCACTAAAATATTTGTTAAAACATAAGAATAAGATAATTATAATAAATACCTGTTATGTAAAGGAATAATCTTATTAATATTCATAAAGAAGTACTTTTTTTTTAATTACTAGCTTGTGTAGCCGTTCTTCATAAAGGTATTTATAAAGAAACTTTGTTATTGTTTAGGTTTTAAAGTTAATCGTAGGGAAGCGTAATCAAAGAATAAGTTATATTTAAATATGAATCTTTAATTGGTTTAATTTATGATACAAAACGAAAAAAGTAGGCCGATTAAAATAAAAAGTCAAAGATAGAGATTTACCTTGAACATGTGTTAAAAGCTTAAATTTATTTTTAATATTAAGTAATAAATTAATCATACACAATATTTGAGTTGCTGATTTACAAAGAAGAACTTGTCCGGGAACCCTACAGCTTTGAAAAAAAAAAAAAATTATTTACCAGACTTATTCTATAGTTTAAGAAAATTATTTTGGGTACACTTATTAGTAATTCATGTAAGTCTTCTTGAGAAATCACAGCTTGAAACCTATATTAAATAAATAAGAGCCACTTGGGAATTGCATTAAATTGACAAGAGCCATAGTAAATGAATGAAATGAGCTAGAAATATTTTGATTTGGTTAAACCTGAAATCCATTCTTTAAAACATATTTATTGATATTATTTTACAATTTACTTATAAAACTGTTAAAATATAACTAAAATCATTTCAAGAAACCCTGTACGTAGTTATAAGAATATAAACAAATATTTTAAGAAAAAAATAGACAAAACATTATTCTTCGTGCAACTCGTTAAATTTATTGTTAAAAGAACTTTAAAATTTACAGAGTAATATGTATTATCAAAACATTTAGTCATATTTTTATATTGTGTGTGGGATAGCTCAGGGGGGTAGTTATTCATTTCTATGAACTCTTAGGAGAAATAACTATTGTGATTTAAAAAAAAATTGTAATCCAAAATTTAATAAATCTCGATATGTATAGCCCCCGGAAATCACGGTGACATTTTTTATATCTCAGACAAGAGTCGAAACCATTTTACCTATTGGGATAGAACTTGATATTTAGGGTTTCAATCAAGGTTTATTGAACATTTTTGGGATTATGAGTAAATTTAAAATCCCAAAACTAAGTGTAGTTTACTGAATGGGAAAATCAAAAATAATAAATGTCATTAATAAAAATCTGCTCTAACATGTTTGATTAAATTTACTGCCTAAGAATTGTTTAACCTTAAAAATTAATTGCAAATCATTTTCCCATTGATATTTCTTTTTGTATGCTCTACATCAGCGAAAGTTTACAATTTTGATCAAATATTCTCAATTAACTCAGATACAAAATAACTTCTCAATCAAAGATATATTAAGTTAATATTAAACATAATGATCTATTATTCGAAATATACATTTAAACAATAACAATTTTTGAGCTATGAGAATATTAATTATTTTGTTTATTCAAGTCTTTGAAAGAAATATTCTGAGGAAGAACCCTGTACCATTAACAACAGGAAACGAATAAAAGATTAGGAATAGTAAAGATAGCAAATAATGGCTAACAAAACATGATATGGTCATTAGGAATAATAGCGTTATCAGATAATGGTAAACAAAACCTTATATAGCATCGGTCATTAGGAAGAATAAATATATCGGAGATTAATAAACAAGACCTGTCATAACATCGGTCATTAGGAAGAATAGAGATATCAGATAATGATAAACAAAACCTGTCATACCATTGGTCATTAGGAAGAATAAAGAGATCAGAGTATGATAAACAAAACCGGACATACCATTGGTCATTAGGAAGAATAAATATATCAGAGATTAATAAACAAGACCTGGCATAACATTGGTCATTAGGAAGAATAAAGAGATCAGAGTATGATAAACAAAACCTGTCATACCATTGGTCATTAGGAAGAATAAAGAGATCAGAGTATGATAAACAAAACCGGACATACCATTGGTTATCAGGAAGAATAAAGAGATCAGAGTATGATAAACAAAACCTAACATTACCTCAGTCATTAGGATCAGAAGACTAGCGTGGTTTGGTCATATTCAAAGAAGAGGATGTAGCTGGATAAAGGATGTAGGTGAAGGAAGACCTGAAGATAAAAGACCACTGGTAAGGTGAAGAAACAGATGGAGAGATGGTGTAAGGAAGGACCTGTATAGCCTAGGTGTGGTATATATGCAAGGCCGAGTATTAGGCTGGGGTGTAACACGGTTTTCATGATAGGATACAGTTTGAATGGCTAAGGATTGTGTTATTTTAGCTAAAAGAGATTTATACTGGTAATATAACAAACGGTTGACTAGGGCTCTCAAATATTAAAGCTCATTGATAAAATTATATCTTAGTTTTTGTCTTTCTTAATTTCAGATTATACAAATCCTAAGGTTTCAAATATTAATTGTTTAGTTACCAATTATATATATATATATACGCTGGTTACTTAGTTTCAATTTATGAGTTTTTATTTCGTGTTTTAGTTGAATCTTCTTTCTTAAATAAACGGATGACAAGCTACAATATATCGCATTAAAAGCTAATTGTTTTATTAATTACTTAATCTCAGTTACTTTCATCTGTGTAAGCTGGAAATTTTTTTAAAAAGGGAACCGGATTCTTAATTAAGTGAGTTTTTTTTTGTTGTTGTATAAATTTGTTTTGGAAATAGAAAGACAGAACCCGAATTCGTGATTTTTCATGAAGTTTTATAAAGATAGTTTGAGTTTTAGGCTCTGAAAAATATGCTAGATGCAAGCATAATCCTTAAATAATGTACATTATGGACTTTTATGGAAGATTTTTCGATTATAATACCTGGGATATAATTTTCACCAGGGCAATAAAACACGATTCTTAATAGACCGGTCATTTTTTGGTTAAATCAATTATATCTTTTTTCATATATTTCAGTTTACCAGTAATTAATCATAATACTTCAAAATAAATAGGAGGGAGGACATATTAACATGCAAAGAAATTCATAGGTGATTTCATTACATACTGGAGATGCAAGATGCAAATGCAAATTATAAACGTGCGAATTTATTATGTTCGAAACAATTCATAGAAGATTTTCATCTAAGAACATCCATCCAAAATGTCAGGTTAATAAATGCTGGATATCTATTTAAGGAAGAGATAATATTGTGGAAAAATTAATCTAAATAAACTTTTTATTAAAATACTATATATATTATTGTGTGTCAAACTAATAAAATTATTTGTTGTTTGTTAGTTAAATATTCGTCAGATTTGCAGATGCTTAAACTAATTTTAAAAAAAAAAATTGTTTTTACGTATTTTAATAATAAAGATGGTATTTCTATTTATCTTATCTATAAATAAAGATAATATAAATATATATAGTTAGCTAAGATAAATAATATATATAGTCAATAAAAATAATACCTTGTTTTATACATAATTTAAATAGTTTAAAACAAAATATGTTCCTCTGAAAGTAAAATTTACATAAAGAAATCTGACGAATCATTAAAAAACAAACAACAAATATATTTGTAAGTTTGACACACAGTAATATTTATAGTATTTAAATAAATAATTATATAGTTCAATGTTGTAACAAAGTTCTTTCTTCCTATCACAATTTGAACTAGAGATTTGAATATTTTTAAATGTTGCTCAGCTAAATATGTATTAATTTTGCGAGGCATTCCTCTTAGGTAGGGCTTATTTTTTGATGGTATATCATTAATAAAAATAATTACTACACTCACTCCCAAAATTTAATCATGTAATCCTTTATATATTATATTAATGTATATTATATCTTGAAACTTTCATCCCATGTGTTAAGGTAATTTTAATAGATCCATGTCAAGAGGGCGGAAAATTCCGGGGATACGTTGCGGTGCCTTAGGTAAAGTTAGGAGGTTTTGGTAAAGGGAGGTTTTTTCTTAAACCTAGGCAGTTAATGTAATACATTTATTTGGTTATAAAAATATCTACCTACTTAAGGGAAGTAAGTATAGTTGTTGGTAGTTATACGAATTAGTACTATACAAATTATTAGACCAAATTTTTGTATCTAAATAAATCTCCAAAATGTTTTGTCCTTTATGTTACACATTTTCCATGTCCAATTCTATGTGTCTCATCTTCATTTAAAATTTTTCATTTTCTCCCTTTTGTGTTTGTTTTTGTTTCCTCTTTTAATAAGTTGCGTTGTACGCTTCACACTCCTCCTTGATGAGTTCCGATAGAATGAAACCTAGGTCGGGGGAGTGAGCCGTGATGATATATTTTTTTTTAAAGAGGAAACCATTACCTCTTTTTCCATTGGCAGCAATGTAAAGTGTAAAGTGTTTTCTTCTTTTCAATATAAAAGCCATTTTGTGTTCGTCCTTTTCATATGTTTTATCCACCTCTACTATACCTTCTTCTAAATATAATACAAATGTAATTTAAGTATTTTAATCAGTTATTTATATGTAGGATATATTTCAATAAAATATATAAAAAAATATTTTACCAACATGACACATTTGTAGGATTTATTTTATTTTACAGTAAATTTGGAATTTTCAGAAAAGTTTAAAAGCTTCTCAAACATGTACTTATTAATTTACCTATTATATATAGAAAAGGTTTAATATAAACACAAGTTAAGTAAAGTAGCTAAAATGAAGAAGATTGAAATAGTTTATGAAAATTACACCCCTCTTAAATTAAAAAATTTATAATTCAACAGCAAAAACCACACCATACCCTGAGCGCCATACATAACTTTAAATAGTTTACACCGGTCGGTGTGTATGTGAGCCTATTTGTGGAATAATATATCTGAAAAAAAGTTTTTGGGCTAAACATTAAAAAACAAAATAAAAACATCTTAAAGACCACTGAAATGTCTACAAGCTCACTAATTAGGGCAAGAAAGATGACATAGGCATTTTTTTAAATGGGTAATGTAGCAAACTGTTTCTAGGACTTAAGTGTCAAATTCATACACTACGCTTAACCTGATAGGTAGCAGTATTATTATTAATATTATTATTATTATTATTATTATTATTATTAGCACTGCGTCTTACTACACGTTCGTGTTATACGCACTTACGATAATGTGTAATGGTAGGTTGATTGTGAGATGAACTGGAGGACCTACAGTTTAACGTGGAATCCGAACCATGGTGGAGGCCTAGCATTCCACACATTCACTAGATGTCTTGTCATAGGTAAAGGAAGGGTTTGGTAATCAGATAAATCTGTGCCGGGACCGAGGATTGAACCCCGGCCACCAGCACAGAAGTCTGACACCTTACCCCTAGACCGCCAGGTCACTGTCAGTCTTACCTTGACAGATTTTACTATGGCCCCATATTATAAGTAGAGGAACTATATTTTAAAAAATATATCCAGGGCACTCAGTAAAATATTAATCTCAAAATTAAGAAAGCTCAAAACGTATAAGTTACACAACCCCTACCCTGCATGACAAACAAAAGAAAAAAAATATTTCAAAATTAAGAAGGCCCAAACCTTATAAGTTAAAAAACACTTATCTGTATGACAAACAAAAGTTGGCAAGAGGATATAAAAAGGAAATCATATGACAAGAAGCTCAATCAACAAAATATTCCAATTTTGGAAATCTATTTGCAATTTTTTTTTCGGCAGGTCTAATGTAAAATTGATGTATGTGGCTGGGTATATTATTTCTGTTACACTCCAGTATATTTTTCATCGGATAGTATTTTCTTTAAAAACTGTATGTTCCATTTATATGGCCATAAAAATTACTACAAGAATTTTGGAAATTCAGTTTCACATATAAATATTTATTTTTTGCTGACACCTGCAATCCAAATGCTACGCGTAGTTGAGAAAAATACTTGCTATAAGAGCTGATTCACAGTACCTGGCTAACACATAGCAAATTATATTAGCTTGAATATATTATTGAAGATTATGAATAAATTTAGAGTTTCTAAAATAAAAGACAACCATTCATGTTTAATACTTAAAGTTTGTAGTTCCCAAAAATTACCCAAAAGTTATTTAAAAAAACACATTACTACATGTTCATCTTCTTTTTTTTACCCCTTAGTAAACTAATAATTATCTCTTTAACTTTCGTAGCCATTCATTTATAAATCCAGGACATTTTTTCAATCCTGGACGAAATTACAAATCCAGGATTATCCAAGCCAATCCCGGACGTCTGGTTATCCTAACAAGCTACACCAGAGTAGAACGCACTAAGGTAAGCTTTCTTTCAGGGTAAGCAGTGTTAACATAATTTATTAATAAAATAATAAGTAAGGACTGATCTGAGACCAATAATGAATATAGTTGGCCAAGTGTTAGAACATCGCCACCGTTAATCAAGGGTAATGGTTTCAATTCCCGTGCCAAGATGTATTTTTTTTAAACATTTGTACTATATATTAGAAAAGCAGATACTACATTACAAATTTTATTTAATAGCTTTTACTTGAAATAAATTCATGTAAATAGCCAAAATTAGATAATATTAAAAAGGGAGGATTTAATATACTGGCAAAGGCTTTTACAACTGACAATATCCAGTTAATATTGATTATAATCTTAAAAACTTACGTACTTTTATGTCAACATATACTTGGAAACATGGATTATTTCAAGTTCTAGTCCTGAGTTGATAAAAGATGTATCAAAAACCTTTTTACATATCTATATTATACATCCATTACTGTTTCTAGCCTACGTGCTGTGACTGTTTATTTTTATTCAAGCAATATATTTTTCACTACCGGTAAGCTAACCCTGACATAGCTTCATATAGCTTATAATCTAACTTAAGAATAATACAAGCACAACATCCAGTCCCATGCGATTATATTATCAATGTGAAAGTGTAAAAAACCATATATAACTGATGATGAATTTTTCGGCCATACCAGGAATCGAACCCAAAAGCATTAGATCAATAGACATACACACTACAGAATCAGATAATGATCTAAGTATATAAAACAATTTAAATTTATCGATGAAAATTGACCAATGTATCTATATGACAGTCAATTACATTAACTAATTTATTTGTAGGCAATTAATGCAAACCTAAAGTAATAATTTGAAGGAAAATAATTTCTTTAAAAAATACTTATTTAATTAATGTTGTTAATTATTTATTTTAATTATACTAAATTTGTTTTTATATTTGGTATAATATAAGTGTAAATACCCAAAGCTGTTTATTATAGAAACAAACTTTAAATAAAAGTAAAACAATTAGTTTCATTGAAACTTGCTTTATGAAAAACAAAGAAATAAGAAACTCACACCTATATGTTGTTCTTTCATACTTGTCACACTTCAAGACTTCTGGTGTACTTTTTGTAGTCACTTTGAAAATATATGATGCCCTTTGTTTAATGTTTCGCTAAAAGAGTTGAATAAAACATAGCATAGCTAAGAAAAGAAAAGAGACAAAAGTTTCAAAGAGAAGGCTTGAAGCCATAGACAAAGAAAATGACTTACTGGGACCGTGATGAAGACTTTGGATACTACCATCAGAATACAAATAAAAACAAAGAGTAGAATAAAATAATACCGACTAAAAACTAAGACATTATCTCTGAAATCACGTTGAAGAACAACCAACATGTCAACTGTAACTAAGAAAGTCACCAGTTAAAATGAGTTACTAAACAAAATGTGTGGACAGGCTCGGTGTAAATAATATTTCTCACTTTTAGTTACTATTATTATCAGCACCACGTCTTACTACCCGTTCGGGTTATACGCACTTTCGCTAATGTTTAATGGTAGGGTGATTGTGAGATGAAATGAAGGACCTACAGTTTAACGTAGAATCCGAACCACGGTGGAGGCCTGGCATTCCCCACATTCACAAGATGTCTTGTCAGAGGTGAAGGAGGGGTTTGGTAATCAGATAAATCTTTGCCGGGACCGAGGATTAAACCCCGGCTGCCAGCACAGAGGTCTGACGCCTTACCCCTAGACTGCCAGGTCCCCATCACTTTTAGTTAAGAATAAATATAGCTCAGTTATTACTTAAGTAATATTGTACAACAACTAAAACTATAAAGCAGCAATCTGTATATGACACAAACCGAATTACAGTAGACTTAAAATATTATATAATTTTGTTTCCAATTTTGATTTTTTATACTTAATCTCTATCTATAAATCAATTACGACTCATAATAGTTGAGTGTTTAGGTGCGCATTCAGTGCTTGTGATTTTACACAACATAATATTTTATATTATTTTATTTGAATACAAATAAATCATAATGAATTATTACAAAAAGTTATCCAAGACACCACAAGGTGGAGGAGGATACATAATGGTGACATACATACCTTGTAATCATCACAAGACATTGTTAGGATAATAAAGTTTCTTAGATTACGGTTGGTAGGACATGAAGCGTGACTGGAAGAATCTAGAATCTCGTTCGGGGTATTGACTGGCAAACCCAATGGGAAGAGACCAATGAGAAGACCAATTCGCAGATGGGGGGATAACCTTGAAATATACCTGAAAGAGATAGGTTGTAATGAGGTGGACTGGATAGAGCTATCTTAATATAAGGATAGGGCGTAATGAGGTGGACTGGATATAACTAGCTCAAGATAGAGAGAGGGTGTAATGAGGGGGACTAGATATACCTAGCTCAAGATAGAGAAGAGATAAGTGACGTAATTTTTTAAGTGTGGCAATAAACTTTTGGGTTCCTAATGCTATAGAGTAAGTACCTACTGAATGTATATGTTTCAATGCTTGCATTACATTGTGGCATGACTTTAATAATATATCGTTTAAGGTCTTACGCGGATCATTCTATTTACTACTTCAACTATGAGCTTGACTTCAAAACATCCTTATCATGGCTCTCTCCGCTTGGTCGCAACACCATCGGAGCATGTGCATTAAGAAAAAAGAGAAGTTGACATAAATCCTGAATTTTATAAGAAGCTTAGTTTAGCCCAAGAACTTTGATTTAAATTCACTAACATATGGAGTTCTAGAAATATACCCACTGGGTTTGAACCCAGGAATATTGGGTCCTGAGGTGAACACTTTCGATCCAAACCCACATATAAAAAGTTATAATAAAATATTGGGTGACCTGCTGGTCTAGTGGTAAGGTGTCGGACCTCTGTGCTGGCAGCCGGGGTTTAATCCTCGGTCCCGGCACAGTATTATCTGATTACCAAACCCTTCCTTCACCTCTGACAAGACGTGTATTAATCACAACTTGTGTATGTGTGTAATGCCAGGAATCCACCGTGGTTCGTATCCCACGTTAAACTTTAGGTCCTCCATTTCATCTCACAATCACCCTACCATTACACATTAGCGTAAGTGCGTACAATCCGAATGGGTAGTAAGACGCTCTACTAATAATAATAATAGTAATAATTTAAAAACACGTTGAATTAGACGTAGATCCAACCACATAGGAATTCCAATCTTTACCTGCCATGACGTCACGTGTAGGAAACATCCATAAAATATGTGATCACAAGCAAGGTTTCTTTCCAAAGTGTATAAAAAGTAATAAAATAATGCCATTAATGTTAAATAATGTTACACAAACTTTGTTGATAGGTAACTTTACGGATGTCCATACTTGTGAATTGCTATGGCGTTACACAATATATCCGGTGCCAAACACTATAAAGTTTTGATGTGCTTTTATAGAGAAAATTTAAAGTGCTTATTTTATGACATTATATGACACGTATTTTAAAGACCATCTTCTTAACAGGATCAAATGATTTTGGCAAAAAAAAATACTTTTCGTAAAAATATCGTGTAAAAACATTAGGATATAGTTTCATAAAAAATAATATATATATATTATATATTTTCAAATAAACATAAATTTCATATTTTGTACTTTAAATACACATATTATTACTACTACTAAAAAAAACTTTTTTTTTCCTATTTATTTTAGGTGTTTGCACTTTATATATGAATCCACCCCCTACTATGACCATACATGTATTAATCACAGCTTGTGGATGTGGGGAAATTCCAGGCCTCCACCGTGGTTCGGATCCCACGTTAAACTGTAGGTCCTCCATTTCATCTCACAATCACCCTACTATTATACATCAGCGTAAGTGCGTATAACCCGAACGGTTAGTAAGAAGTGGTGCTAATAATATTAATAATAATATATGCCTCCACGTCGGGTCTAGCAAGCCAGAAGTGGAAAATAACTAGCGCGAATAAAAAAACTGACCCAGGTCACATGCTTGAAATAGTAATGGATGTAAGGTAAACTTTCACTTACTGAACCAATTGATTAAAATCAGCACATGACTTAGGGCCGGTCTTATGGCTGCTGGATAAATATTAATCTGGTAGATAAATATTTATATCTTGTGGATAAATTAAAAGTTTATCATATGACTGCCAGAGAGTCTTTATCTACCATATAAAACTTATTAAACCATAATAAAAATTTTATCGGGAGTTTAAGTACCTCATAAATTTTATCTGGAAATTAAAATGCTCGTTGCCATATTGACGCATTGTTTTTAATGAGGCTTCACCAATCAGAATCTGTTTTTAAGTTAAAATCATGTTTGACGTGTTTAGTAGGCACAGGCACGGGATCTAACAATATATATAAAGTTAGAGCATTTGATTAACTTTTATGTAAACTGACAAGCTCTTTGTAGTGTTATATTTGTATAAGAACAAATTATCAAAATGTGAGTACAATAAATAAAATTATGTAAACATTATACCCAAATATTGCCCACATTTTGGCAGACACCGAAATTAGTACTTGCAAGACAACCTAACTTCCGCGGATACGTGACGCCATCTGTTTCCTCCCAATAATTTAACCGCCATTATTTAGCAAATGTTGAGCGTTCTCGCCACTCGCTAGGTGGTAGCACTATCAGCAGGGCTCATACGCATGCGCGCACCAGTAAATCCGGCACCAACCTTGCGTGTTCTGCTTAAAAATATAGTTTTCCTACAGACACCTATCAGTCAGATAAACTCATTTCATAAGACGCGTAAAATATTAAAGTGGTTGATAACTGTTAATTGGTTAGATAACTTTAATCTCCCAATAGAAATATTCATCCGGTAGTCATAATACTGGCCTTTATAAGCTAATAGAAATATATAACAGACACAACAACCACAGCAGTTAATTCATCAATTTTGTGCTGGTTAGGTTGGCACTAGGAATTTTTTTTATTTAGCTTTGTGACCTCACCTCCAGGCGGCGCAGATATATATTGATGCCGCACCATTTGGAGGGTTGGAGGGTCAGAAAAGAGTTGACTTGTAGCAAGAATGGTGAGTGGACGTATTGAGTCCATAGCGTGGAGCGTCGGCCTCACCTCAATTAGCCTCCTCAACGAGACCTGTTGGTAGCCTTGTTTATTGGATAGTGGAGGATGGTTTTGTACAACACGACAGTAATACATTTCAGAAAATAAACGAAAGTATTGTGTGTGTCTTTCTTCTATGACCCTTGCATTTGGCTAGGTGGAAATATGTCACCGGGGCGATTCGCTAGGGCTATATGAGTAGTACCTAGGACCTGGCGGTCAAAGGAGTGGGGCAAACTAAGAAAGGGGAAACCAACATTTCATCAATATATATTATTTGTCTATGCAAGAAATCTCTAGCTCAATAATCAGACCTACAATACTGAGTGAGCTAAGCTGAGGGACTTCAAATACATGCTACCACTTATATATACATACGTTCTCAAATACTTTATATTAATTTAGATCAAATGGTCTAGGGGCAAGGTGTCAAGACTTCTGTGCTGGCGGCCGGGGTTCAATCCTCGATCTCGGCACAGATTTATCTGATTACCAAACTCTTCCTTCACCTCTGACAATACATCTTGTTAATGTGGGGAATGCCAGGCCTCCACCGTGGTTCGGATTCCACGTTAAACTGTAGGTCCTTCATTTCATCTCACAATCACCCTACCATTACACATTAGCGTAAGCGCGTATAACCCGAACGGGTAGTAAGACGCGGTCCTAAAAATAATAATAGATCAAATAGAAATACGAAGTATGCATACAATGCTATTAATATTAATAATCATTCGGTAAAATTTAATATCAGATTTGAACAAAATTATTATGGTCATCTTAGAAAATGTTTTAATTTTCAAAAAATCATTTATAAGTAAATATACTTAGTGATTGAGCTAGAAAAAATATAAATCATGGTGGTTTATTGAGATGAATATTATATAGCTTCATTATCGAATTTTAACTAACATATATCACACCGTTTTGTTTGTCGATCTAAGTACCAAAATACACTCTTAATAATACATATGCCGACATATGGGTACAGCTAGAGTTTTATATGCTCTTAGTTAGATATACATAGCATAAACAGATTCATCATAACATCGTTTTCTAACATTATCTCAAATACAATACAATATCTCTCTCTCTCTATATATATATATATATAGCCCAAACATAACATATAGCATGTTTGAACCGAAAGGAATACAAAATCCATGTATACTTTCATCCGGAAAACTATGCTAATACCATTAAACTTTGTTAAAAGCTTAGGCATACAGAGCCTAGAGAGCAAAGCTGTTCAAGCATGCGTGTACAAGAGGTTGCATAGGAGTTAGGTGCGTGACGCTGCATATTATGTAATAATGGCACGCTCTATCTGTTATGTAGGATCATTACTGATAAGCCTCAGAAAGTATTCGAATATCTAGATGGACTAGTGTTTGATTTACTATTAACTGCCGTGCTCCAGGATGTAAAGGTGTGTAATGCCGCACGTATAACTCCTCTGGAACCTGTAGTACACGCATGCTTGAACAGCTTTGCTCTCTAGGATCTGTATGCCTAAGCTTTTAACAAAGTTTAATGGTATTAACATAGTTTTCCGGATGAACGTATACATGGATTTTGTATTACTTTTGGTTCAAACAAGCTATATGTGATATTTGGGCTATGAGTTTGCTAACACTCTGTATGTTAATATATATATTCTCTCTCTCTCTCTCTCTCTCTATATATATATATATATATATATAGAGAGAGAGAGAGAGAGAGAGAAAGAAAGAGTATTGTATTATATATAATGCTAGACGTTGATAATATAGTGAATCTGAATATTCTATATAATTTATATATTATATATAAATATATAAGATATATTGTATATAGTACATATAGTTATATATAATATATGTTATATATAATTATTAGAAGGTAACCAATCAATGTCCATAATTTAGAAATTTTATTTCTAACTAATATTATAATGCTATTCTGGCTTTCATTAGTTTTCTAAGATAGCAGAATGGTTATACTACCTTATCTTAATTCATTTATTACATATATATGTATATATATTCCAGATCTTTCTGTCAATCAATAGGTCTGAGACGGGGTCAATCTCAGCCTCATGAAAAACAAATGGAGCTACTTGAATAAATAAGTAACGGCACCGGTCTAGAAAAGTGATACTAACAGCTAGAGGTTCCTTTATGCTGATCACGTGACACCCTTTATCAGAAAATGTTGGCACTATCTTAACCAACATACAGAGGCTTCTTAGTCACTAGTTTTTGGGCTGACGCTATGAAGTTTTTTTTATATTTATATACAGTTGTTTTAAGTTATTATTGGTTTGTGACGATAGACCAATAATTAAAAAACTACGTCAAAAAAAAATAATTTAATTTTATCATCACATATATGGGTGCTATTAAGACAGGGCTTATAATATCGAAGAAGAAAACCAAATGGGCAAGGTGTCAAAAAATATATATTTAAATATAAATTTGAAATATTCTCAATAATGTCGGATCTGTTTATGGAATATCTTTAAATCCTAGTATTTATACAAACAAGAAAATTGATTTAAGCTGCCTTTTTTACTTAAGAATACGAGTATTTTAGTTTATTTTGATACAAAATGGTGAAATAATTAATTCTTATCCTGTTTACCAACTAAACATAAATACATTATTTTGTTTTATTTAAATATATATATATTGTTTTATTTAAATATATATATATATTGTTATATATATATAGTTTTTGGAAGTTCCTTTTAGTAAATAGATTAACGCTGATGGCCAAAGAAAAATTGCATATATCTTATAAAACATTTTATAACATAAGTTAAACGTAGATCTAGTATATTTAGTTGAAATGATTGGTTTTAGGGATGTCCAGAATCCAAGTGGCCTATTCTCTCTCTCTCTCCCTCCCTTTTTTTTACTCACGCTTAGATATCGCCTACGTGCCTTTCCGAAAACTTATGTCGCCTTTCGTGTCGGGAGGGTGGTGGTATGTCTACATACAAGGCGGTAGTGACGTTGCCTACCGGAAAAGATCGAAAGTACCCAAGAGGGAACTATTTTGCCCTCCTTACCAACACCCCCCCCCTCAAACCCATACCATTTTATCTCTCCTACCCTTCTATCCCAGTAAAAAAAAAAAAAGAAGCTATTCCGCGTTTTTACGGCGGATTTCGAAGAAGTTGGCATGTTTCCTGGGTTGAAGGAACACGGGACGAAAAATTGTCTCTTCAGCAAAGCTTTCAAATAAAACATAAAAGGGTAAAATATATTTACAAGGAACAAAAGCGACCGGAAAACTAAAGTGTAACCACATAGTAATGGAATTCTTTTCGAACTGTCAGTTGTTGTCAATTTTGTTTTTATATTTCATTGTATGAACCTAACGATGTCAAAGCGTGTTTGTGAAATGATTGAATTTCACTGTTTTTTTTTTATCTAATATATATGTCTGTTTATTTGAAATAGTTATTTTGAAAGCTTTTGTAAACACGTTTTGTTACTATAGGAACACAAATAAATGTGTTACATTGCTATCTTTGAACCGGAATGGAAAGAATTGCTACATAAGGTTAGTATTTTTGTGGTATTTATTGAAATATAGTATTTTGTAAAATAAATAAATACAATAATGCTTTAATATATGCATTTACTTAAAGCTAATAATACCATTAAAGTTTTGGATCATTTGTTAACCATATGTTCTTATATAACTCCAGCGTAAGGATGGAAAATTCTACAGGACCATTTAGAGTTATGTGTGTGGAAAATTAAATTAGACGTATTTACTGAATCCGTGGTTTATATAAGGGTCTAATATGATTCAAAATAATTGTTTTTAAAACTGAAAACAAAAACTCTTAGTTTAATAAGTGTTTTTTTCCTTCTACCTTATCTTGAGACACAAATCTAGGATACAAAAAGCTTTTAGAAAGTTTAGAGATTTGTTGCTGAAGAAGACTTTAGAAGATCAGGTGGACAGGCAGGGCGACAAATGAGGTCCTAATAAGAGTAGGCGAGAAGAGATCCATTTTGAATTTGAATCTTCGGCACAATGCAAACTGGATCGGACACATGTTTAGGAGGAACTGTTATTCTGAATGACGTCATAGAAGGAAAGGTTGAGGGAAAGAGGAGGATTTAGATATTATATGACTTGAAGGAAAGGGTGACCTGGTGGTCTATGGGTAGGGTGTCGGACTTCTGTGCTGGGGTCCAGGGTTCAATCCTTGGTCCCGGCACAGATTTATCTGATTGCCAATCACTTCCTTCACCTCTGACAAGACGTGTATTAATCACAACTTGTGAATGTGTGGAATGCCAGGCCTCCACTGTGGTTCGGATCCCACGTTAAACTGTAGGTCCTCCATCTCATCTCACAATCACCCTACCATTACACATTAGCGTCAGTGCGTATAACCCGAACTGGTAGTAAGACGTGGTACTACTACTAATAATAGTAATAATTGAAGAAAAGAAGAAAGTTCTGGGTGTTGAAGGAGGAGGCAGAGGACAGTTGCATTGGTGGTCTAAGCTCATTGACAAAAGGAATGGACCTGTCATAAGGAAAAAACACTTAATAATAATAGTAGTTAAAAAAAGTATTCACGATTTAAATGAGTCATCAGGCTGTACACGATGTATCCAACGTCTGCGTTATAAACTTACATTCTTACCTGGAGAGGTTCAACTATGGTGTTGCCATAAAAGCTGCACCATAATGAAAACCATCAAGGTGAGCCCATCATCCTTAATAATAATAATCAATAAAATGAAAATGCTCCACATCAATTTATAAAATTAGTTACACAGTCAAAGTTTTCTGGTGAAACTCATTCTAACACTATGATTTTTTTTATGAACACTTGGCAACTACACACATAGATTATTCAAATATTTAATCTAATGAGGTAAAAATGAGGAAAAAGTAGAAATTATAGAGGATACAACCAAATTTTGTTGGAAGGATGATGGTAAACAATTAAGTTATAACCCCCCTAAGTGCATATAGTCGAAATACGAACCCTGATATTTCAATTGCTAATATTTCAATACATTGCTAAACTATCACCGTAAACAATATGGTATTCTATGACGAACATATACAAGAATCTCTATCTCTGTAATTGATATAACAGAAATGAGGTTTCGATGTTAATAATAATTTATTTTTAACGAGTAAACTGATTTGTTATGAACTGGGTCAACATTTAATCAACCAACTGATTGAAAAATAAAATTATGACAGTATTAATTTAGATCAAATTCAAATGTTTAAAAATCAGCTTTGACATCAAAGTTAATACTAGTGTTGGTTCTGAGTATTGATTTGACATTCGTGAAGCAAAATAATCAAGTCATCAATCCTATGATTGGGTGGTTACAAATCTTTCCTTTTGCTTATAATAGGCCAAATTTATTTTATCATTTTACTTTATTAATCTGCCAACATCTGATTCATATCCTCTTAATATTATTCCTTTAACTCTTATTCATAAATGACAGTTTTAAAAATATATAATTTTAACATAATATTTTTCCTAAATATCTCGCAATTATAGTCAAATATTTATTTGATAATTATATAAAATGATATAACAGGTGAATCCTAAATGGGCTCAGCATTAAGGTCCAACGTGGCATAGTAAGAATTAATTTCAAAGTTTTTCTTTATTTATTTAACAAGTTTTTAAAATGTAATCCTATTCTATTTTGCCATTATGTTAACATTAGTGAAATAATAAAATTCTTAGTTAGATCTGGCACTACATGAATAATGTTAACTACTTATTTAATAATTTGAAGTTAGTAAGTAAACATACAAAAGTAATTTGTTAATAAATTATTTTAATCTAAGTTTCATCTAATTATAAGAATATTTAAATCTCAGATTTTACTTCTATCCCTGGTCACGCACAATTATCAATAAATTATTCAATAAAGATTTGTCGATATAGATTATTTCTTTATTCAAATTCTGGTATAGTATATTTAAGTTAGCTTTTCTTTAAATATTTACCAACCCTCTCTACAGGCAAATGTGGTTACATTCTCTATAAATTTCTATCTTCCTCAAACCTAAACCATATTTGAGTTGTAAGATATGTTTTAAATATTTTTTTTAAAAAACTTTATATTAGGCCTAAAATATAAGTATTTCTATACCTTAAATTAAATTAAATATATTTAGGTGACCTGGTGGCCTAGGGGTTAAGGTGTCAGACTTCTATGCTGGCGGCCGGGGTTCAATCCTCGGTCCCGGCACAGATTTATCTGATTACTAAACCCTTCCTTCACCTCTGACAAGATATCTTGTGAATGTGGGGAATGCCAAGCCTCCACCATGGTTCGGATTCCACGTTAAACTGTAGGTCCTTCATTTCATCTCACAATCACCCTACCATTACACATTAGCGTAAGTGCGTATAACCCGAACGGGTAGTAAGACGCGGTGTTATTAATAATAATAATAATAATAATAATAAATATATTTAATTTTTTAATTTGTCTCTTTAAAAATTCATAGACACAGTTTTAATTCAAGTAAAGACACGAATAACCACACGGTACTAGTCCAATATTAGTCCCTGTCCACCGGGGCCTAATGACGTATTATATCCCTTGTCGATCTATCAGGGTAGTAGGGAGTCCTTTCGAGCCCAGACTAGGTCATTAGGCCTATCCCCTCGATCCCCATTCCTTCCCATCACCTAGCCTCCTGCGCGAACCTCGCATCTAGCCTGGTATCGATCGCAGGACCACCCGGATGGGAGAACGAGGTAAGCTCTCTACCCCCCAAACCCCCACCCCTTAACTTCCCCGGTGGGACTCCTGAGAGATTAATGGCTTTCAAGATAGTAGTCTATCTCATTCAATGAACATTTCAAAACAAGGCACATATACCTTGATGTGAATACTCATCAACTCTACTTAAATGACCCACCTCGGTGGCGTAGTTGGCTTACGTTTTAATATCGTGTTCAGCTGGACTACCTAGTGCGGCGATATTGAGGTTCAAATCTCGTTCGGGTGAACTGTGGGGGGTGGTGGGGGGTTCCTAAATTATTTTTCCTTCTCCCTCCACGCAAATGTGGGTTCACTTCCTCTAAATTAAACCTTCCTGATTCCTAGCCCATTGGCGTAATTAGTACTTAACCGTATAACACGTACAGGTAGTAAGACGCGGTGCTAAATAAATAATTAAATAAATTTAATAAATCTACTTAAAGAGGGCAAGATTATAAAATTACTCTCAGAACGCACGGCTGTTATTTCTGTACTGATCTCCGTAATGAATTCGAAACATGTTAACTAGTGTAAGCTTATGGACAAAAATATTAGGAGGGTTATTGTATAGTTATAAAATGTAATAGAAATAAATATTAACAACTACCCAAAAATGTGTTTCAACAATTTATCTTAACTCTCCTTGAATTACAAGACCAAATTAAGGTATTAACGATATATTTAAAATGCTTGGACATTTAAATATTAACAAACACATATTGTCCACCTTCACCACCATCAAAAAAACCTGCATACGTCTATGCCTTGCATATGTCCCACTGATAAAGAAATTATTACCAAAACAATTGAAATTTCAGAAGCACAATTGGTAGACCGATATAGGGTGATATTGAATATTTTAATATTTAAATCTAAATAATCAAATATATCATCTATAAAATAACTTATTTTCAAGAATTCTTGGTGAAGAAGGATTTGTAAAGATTAAAATCAACAACACAGATTTAAATCTCATCGAAAACAAAAAAAAAAGCAATACTTTGCAAATGTTTGTGTTAGCACTGTAATTATTGTACCGATTTTAAATTACAAACGCTTGCGTAGAAGATATACTATGTATAATTGAATCAGTTACTTGTCCTTCAAACATAAGAAAAATGAATTATATTTATATTTGTGAAAGATTTTAGGGAACTTCTAATTGAATTGATTTTTAAAGTTATTTTAGAAATAAGACTATACAATTTTCCCATAACTTTCTAGTCGGAAATTATATTAATCTGTTAGGCTAATAAAATAAATTAGGGAAGGCTTGTCATTAGATTGTACTACAAAGTTATTATGTTTTCCCTAATTGGCGAGAATAGTGTTTGCCATTTCATGTTGACGTATTTATCCATGGGCAATTGGGTGTGCGTCTTTTGCTAGAGCTAAGTTGATTTTAAGATGGATGTTTATATAATTATATGTTTCTAATAATGTATGGTATATGTTCATGATAAAAAATATTCTAAAACTAGCCCCATTTATATTATAATATTCTGGTGTGAGCCTGTTATCAAAAAAATAATTGTTTGAGGAAGACATGATATATTTCAATACACCTAATAAATCAAGCCAGCCTTGGTGGCCTCGTGGTCTAACGCGCTACTCATATGTTAGACTAGACTACATATGACGGGGATATTGAGGTTCGAACCTCAGACTGGTACTGAGGTTGGTTTCCAAAAATGGTTTTCCACTTTGACTCAATGCAGATGCGTGTACACTTTCTTCCTAGTTACTAAAACCATTAACGTATTCAGTACTTAATTGTATAACCCGAATGGGTAGTAAGATGCTGTGATATATATATATAGCCCCACCACTTGGTCTACAACGAACATCTGGTCCTGAGGTGAGAAATCAACCCTAAGGCCACTGGGGTTGTCTCAGTAAAATTAATTATAATAAAATGTCGAAATATATTTTTATGGGCTTATGAGAGATGCATGCCTTTGAGAAATAAATATAATGCTTTAATTACTTCATTTACTCAAGTAACGGTTTATTATAAAAGATAGAGGAACAAAGTGAAATCCAAACGAATGTAAACACTAATTTGCATAGAGAAACAATGAAAGAGAATCTCTGGTAAATTTTTAGGTAACCTCTTATATTCTCTGAGGTGACCTGGTGGTCTAGGGGTAAGGTGTCAAACTTCTATGCTGGCGGCCGGGGTTCAATCCTCGGTCCCGGCATACATTTATCTGACTACCAAACCCTTCCTTCACCTCTGACAATACATCTTGTGAAAATGGGGAGTGCCTGGTCTCCATCGTGGTTCGGATTCCACGTTAAACTGTAGGTCCTTCATTTCATCTCACAATCACCCCACCATTACACATTAGCGTAAGTGCGTATAGCCCGAACGGGTAGTAAGACGCGGTGTTGATAATAATAATAATAATAATTCTATTCTCTGACTTCTTTACCGACTGCAATCAGAATATCGGTTTGTTGTTATTTCTCATATAGCCTATCGGCCGGTTAGTGTATGCAACCCGCACCATCTTTGTAGAGGAATGTGTACTAGGTTAATCAGGGATATGTGATCCACTGCTTTCCGCACTATCCACAATCCACATGGATGATTTCATTCCTTAAAAGAAGGAAATTTTGCTACGAATATCTATCACTCATTGAAGATTTATTGACCTAGATTAGATTCAAACCCTAGAAAGTCGGATAATGAGGTGGGAATCATACCTCGCGGTGTTCTGACAATCACGTACAGTGATAGTTCTAAATAGTGACAAATTGCACGCCACTAGGATTGCACCCTAAGTGTCAATTTCGGAGTGATAATTGTGTACAGCCTGGTGTGAAAGAGGTGTGAGTGTTTGTTGTTTGAAAGTTTTTATATTACTGATGATTAGTACAGAATTTTATACTTTTTTAAGGTTAAGACCCGCCTCGGTGGCGTAGTTGGCTAACAAGCTTGTCGTGTTGAGCTCGACTGCTGAGGACGGGGAGATCGTGGTTCGAATCTCGGTCGGGTGAGCTGGGGGTGGTTTTTCCTAAATGGTTTTCCACTCTCCCTCCACGCAATTGCGTGTTCACTTCCTTTAATGCAACCTTCCCAATTCCTAATCCATTAGAGTAATTAGTAATTAAAGCGTATAACCCGAACGGGTAGTCAGAGGTGGTACTAAATATTATTATTATTAAGGTTAGGTTAAGCTAGGTTAAATTATGTTCTTTTAGGTTAGGCTATGTTAGTTTACATTTCATCATATAATATTATTTATTCACTGAATTTTGGTTCTTCTTGATTTCCTTAAGGTGTACTTTTCAATCTAAACAATGTTCTCTTCATTGATTTCTGATTTGAAACATAAGTGATTTCACATTTGCTGAAGAAATTGCGTACAATCCGAAAGGGTGGTAAGGCGCAGTGTTAATAATAAAATTCTATTGAAATTACGGGTAACTCAGGTAGAAAAATAAACAGCTGTCCGAAATGGTTGCTATTTATTGGATTTACGCAATTGCTATATGTTCTACCCCAGGATTATTGACTCTGTAACCTTGTAGCAGTGCGAATCGAATTATTGGGACAACGTAAACAATGATGACATTGATACACCTCAACAAAGAATTTATATTCTTCCAATCTGAGACAGAAGTGTTAACAATCTTGTAGCTCCTCCAAAATACTTAGCATACTTAAATAATTTTTCTACCCCCATATTATAATATTGAGTGAATAATATACATTGTACTTTTAATAAAAAATTATTTGAACTTTATTTATGAGGTTAATATCTAACATGTAGGCCTTAATATATTTATCTATTATTACAAAGGATCTTAGGTTAAAAAATTTCAACTATCAGGCTCTACTATATAAAATTAATATTTCAAGTACATTTTCCAAACTAGTTTTATATATAATACAGCTCTTTGTGATTTTAGTATTTTTAATATCTTGCATTATACACTGAATAATTCACAAATAATATTTTATACTTTCTTAATAGATTTCAAAATGTATTTCATAAAACCTGTATATTATTAACAAATTACCTTTAAAATAAAAATAATACTACTTTAAATTAATGGTATCAACGTGGAACGCAGATAAACTTTTTATTTTCTAAATTTTTCTTCTAACCATAAAGTCTTACTGTACCCTTCTATTAATCCTGATATTTGTGTATTTTAATTTATCAATGTACCTTTGTCATATCTTAACCGTTAGGTTAAATCTTCAATTATTATTTATTATAACGTTTACTACCCTAGTATAAAGTTCTTGTTTGTTTGTAATAAAATATTATTTAAATATGAGCTATATGACTTGAGTCAATAGCTTGGTATAGCTCGAGGGTTTAGTTTAAATATTTTCTTTCAAAGTTCACAATTGGTTATTTAAAAAAACTAAACTCAAATTTTTTAATAAGAAATAATAATAATAATAGTAATATTTAATGAATTTGAATAAATATCTAATTATCAGTGTTAGTACAAGCCTTTATAAGTTTGTCTATGTATCAACATACCTTAATTTATTTCCTCTGGCAGGTGACGTGGTGGTCTAGGGGGTAAGGTGTCGGGCTTCTGTTCTGGGGTCCGGGGTTCAATCCTCGGTCCCGGCACAGATTTATCTATTTTCCAAACCCTTCTTTCACCTCTGACAAGACGTGTATTAATCACAACTTGTGAATGTGTCAAGTGCCAGGCCTCCACCGTGGTTCAGATCCCACGTTAAGCTGTAGGTCCTCCATTTCATCTCGCAATCACCCTAACGTTACACATTAGCGTAAGTGCGTGTAGCCCGAACGGGTGGTAAGACGTGGAGCTAATAAGTTTAAGATTGAACTATGATGGTTTTAAGAAAATAATAGCCAAATCAATTATTTATTCATTTTAGTGAGGATTACTCCATATAGATATCATATTCTAAAAATTGAAAAATGACACCTGGACCGGGGTTTGATTCCCTTATCTAGGTGTCTTTTTCAATTTTATGAATACATTATTTTTTAGCCAAAGAAATATATTTTACATAGACGTTTATAGCTATGCAGCAAATAACGGTTTCCATGGTGACTTAACAAAGAATTAAAAACTTAAAATTCTCTTCTAAAATTGGATTTTCATGGAATACTAATAATTTTCCCGACATCCTGGACTCCTAACCGATAAAACGACTGGTCGTTTATACAAATCTCTTCAGTCATTTCCTCGTAATTTTTATTACCGGCAACGGGCTTATCAAATTATATATAAGGATAAATTAATAATATGTGTGCGTTATTAACTGGTTGTGTTTTTTGTTTCTTACTTTGGATTGTGATTTTAAATGCCATTAACTATCAATCTATTTTTTAAATAAGATCATTTATTAATAATCTGTTGAGAGTTTACTCTAATGTATTGGCATTAAAATCGTTTTCTCAATTCTCTTTATTTGTCTGTGTGTCTATATATCAGCTAAGAACTGAAAAAAAAAATTATTGATCATGCTAAAAATTGGTACATAGGGCTTTAATAAGGTTCTTCCAAATAATTTATGTAATTATTTATCCAACCCTGCCTGAGGAGCAAAAACAGTTAACAAGTATTTTTCTCAAAATTCACTATACGAATTTTGATTATATTTGTGTCTAGAAAATGTTCAACATTAAAAACAAAATGGAAACCCCTATTTTGGGATGAAATTTACCTTATACGTAATTTACGTGAGCATATATTTCCCATTAAAAAATATCTTCTTAAATATTTGAAAATTGAGAAAACTATATTATTTAAAATCTCTAATTCCATTAAAAATAAAGATATTTTATTAGAAATATATTTTTATAAAAATTTGGCTCCCCGGATACAAGCAAATAAATATGGAATTTTAAATAATATATACTCTCTATTGTGGAGATGTTAATTTTTTCTCGATGTTTCGGCAAAATTCTCTATTATTTCATTAATGCTTGTTGGTAAAGTGATTCTTCAACACTGATAATTGCGTTATATTTATTGCAAGCAGAGAACACCCTGACTCATGAAATTTAATTTGTTGAATGTGTATATTTTTATTTATTAAGGACTGGGTAGGAATAAACAAATAATTTTTTTTTGCTGTCAGTTTGAAGGGGAAAATAAAAATCGCCACAGGTAGAAACGCTGGGTACTTTTGCTAGTTTTAAGATATAAAAAGAAATAAAGTCTGTTCGGAGCATCGTAAAATTATTTTTTTTCTAAATGGTGTTTCTTTTATGCACACTTGAGTATATTTTCTCTAAAATGTTTATTTATCATCACGGTTCATTAAATATAAATATGCGAATAATCATATTGGGTAAAAATTATGGATCACAATCAATAATAATTAAGATATAAATGTTTAACATTCTGATGATTACTTTTTTTATATAAATAAGAGAAAGATATTATATGCGATGCATAGTTAGATACATTTAAAAAGGTTGGATTTGAAAATTTGCCAGAGGGGTGAAAGCAGGTTAAGGGTAACAATTAAGAAGCAGAACTGTAAAATTGGCAAGTAAACTGGAGTACGAGTGTGTGAAAATACCTCCCAATATTAAGTCCACCCGCGAACTTTGACGTTCAAGCGTTAAAAAAAACCCAAAAAAACAAATAAATATAAAATACCTCCCAGACCATCCGCTCTCTGTGGGAAAACTAGAGCCGTTTTACCCCAAGCTTTCGGTGTGTCCAAGTGCCCCTTTTACTGGGCAAGGAGGAGGGAGGGGGGGGGGCTTTGAATGCCAGTTAACACACTGGCCAATTCGTTCCTCTTCCTCCTAACACCCCCCTCAACCTTTCAACCAAACCCTCCTGGTGCAATTACGACCGCCGAACATTCGCAATGCCCCCCCCCCCACTCCCCCTCTTGTCATCTTATTACTTCCTATTCCTATCTCATTGAACCTTTGAGGATAGTCCGAATACTGGGACTAATCCTCCCGGCCAATTCGAAGGACAGGGACAGGATAATGGTGTCAGTAAAAATATTAACAACTACGTGGATTATATGAAGAAAGAGGAAACATATAATAAAGTTTTGTTAAGCTCCTATTATTTCTTAAATGCAGCTTGTGTCGAGTATATTATATAAACAGTAATAATTGTTCTAACACCAATTAATAAAACTATTTATTTGTCGATGTCCGTCCCGATCAAATAATCATTTATTTGTCAATTTGTCAGGATAGTCTATCAAAGGAGATAGGCTGTAGTCAGGTATGAGCATTTAAATTAGTCATTATTTTTGTGTTGATGTATTTATTTTGGTCTAAATAATAATAATATTTAGCACCACGTCTTACTACCCGTTCGGGTTATACGCTCTAAGTACTAATTACTCTAATGGATTAGGACTTGGGAAGGTTGAATTAGAGGAAGTTAACCCACATTTGGGTGGAGGGAGAGTGGAAAACTATTTAGGAAAAACCACCCCCAGTTCACCCGACCGAGATTCGAACCTCGATCTCCCCGTCCTCAGCAAGTCGAGCTTCAACACGACAAGCGCGTTAGCCAAATACGCCACCGAGGCGGGCAATTTTGGTGTAAAGTACCTAATCTGATGTAGATAGTTAATTGGATATGTACTACAAAAGTCGTAGCCCAAATTAGTCAGTTTAGAAAACAGTCCTTAAATACGTCTTTATCGGTGGACTACTCCACCCAAAAACTGAATAAATCCTTCTCATGCCCGTCGCCCTCAATTATCACAAAGATTCCCTGAAAAACCATAAAATCTTCTTCTCGTTTCACACCTACTCTTAGCTTAAACCTTGTGTCATGCTTACTGATGTTTTGCTAAATTTAATATATTGGTATGTATTATTTTTATTATTTTTATTAGTACTGCATCTTACTACCCGTTCTGGTTATACGCACTTATGCTAATGTGTAATGGCAGGGTGACTGTGAGATGAAATGGAGGACCTACAGTTTAACGCGGGATCCGAACCACGGTGGGAGGCCTGGCATTCCACACGTTCACAAGATGTCTTGTCAGAGGTGAAGGAAGGATTTGGCAATCAGATAAATCTGTGCCTGGACCGAGGATTGAACCCCGGACCCCGAGCACAGAGGTCCAACACCTTACCCCTAGACCGCCAGGTCACCCTACTGGTATGTAACTATACACAAATAAAGATTACTTTCGAAATATATGTGTTAAATTATTGTGGAATGTTCAGAATATCTTGGCTGAAACAGGTTTTAATTAATACGAGGGAACAGTGTCTCTTATGTAACATACATATGTCCTAATAATATTAGACAATGACATAATTTAATTAATTTTTAATTTAAATATACATTTTGAGAACAAGGCTAATTTTATCTTTCTGAAGGAAAAAAAAGAGTATATAACAGTACCTATCGTCACCCCCCCCACCCCCTATACTTGGGGAATGTTAGGAAAGGTAGCAAAATATATTTGTGAGTTAGTAACTGTAATGATATCTTTGGTTTAGGGTTTATTAATTCCACTAAGAGTTAATATAAAAAAGTAAGTCTAGAAGATGTTACAAAAATATATAAGGACTAAGTATGCTTTTGTAAGAGAATTGTCTTAATGAGGAATACTTAACTTCTGGCTCGACTGATACCACTCGCAACCCCTCTAACAATCTTGAACCCAGTACCCTGAGCGCGATGGTTGCCCTCTAGCGCAAGTAGCCGATGATCCATGATCAAGTCCATGTGGTCTTGATGAACGTTTAGAGTGACTCCCTCAGAGTAGATCTTAATTGTGTCAGCTACGATAATCCTAAATCAAAACCTTATTTAGTTCAATTCAGCCCAGTTACAGAGCACAAAAGGACAATTTGTTATGAGTTGTCCGGAGCTATTTTCTAATGTTTACTAACTCATCACAACAAATTAGCTCGACTATTTCTTTCAGTCGCTTAGTTTCAACACTGATATGTTAGTTTTAAATAAACATACCAATCAACAGTAGGGGTATCGCACTTTTTTTTAGTAACTATAATCGATAACATATTTCTCCTGGAGAAAATTATGAATCATATCCAACCAGGAGCTAGGATAAAAGTGGTTATATATTCGTATCGGTCTTTTTGTCTGTGTCAGGGACCGCAGCCAAAATAATTTAATTCGGTGTGATCCAACTTCCCCCCTACACGCGCAAAAAATGTTGGTGCACAGTATTCTGGGAAGAAGTCTAGAGGGTTTCAAAAGTGAAATAGCTAATTATTCAAATTTTGTATGTATTTAGAAGGTCACGACTAAATTTTACTATATATTTATTTGATGAATAAAAACTTGTTTGAATATCAATATCTATAACGATAATTTGTGTTTTTAAAGTGTGTGTACTTAATATTTCATAATATGTTTATATAGAGTTTATTTAACTTGTTCGGAAGTACAATTTTAAAAATTCTACAACTAAGTTACAATTTATATATTAGTTTTGAAAGTATAGGTTTATTAAACATTGTTTGTAGGCCTATATTAAGATGATGGGGATATTAGTTAAATAATTAGCCCGTAATGAAAAGGGATGATCAGAATTTTCCCATGGGATTAAAAACGTTGGCCTAACCTGGTTTAATAGATTAACATTTAAATAATTTTTTGTGATATCTTGAAACTATTGTATTTTTTTTTTTAGTTATGATTTTAAGTTTTAAGTTAGTTTAGTGGCGACTTAGTTCTTATAAATTTTTAATTGTTTACCAATAATATAAGAAAAGTTTGGTTTTAAACTGACAAATATATATTTTGTCATCTGACTTTCTGTCAAGACATTTGTAAAGCGATAATTGCAGTCAATTATATGTTACAATTTTAACTAAATATAACAGATACATTCTTTTAACCTAGGTTTAACTATGAATGTACATTCAGCTAACAATAAAATGTAGCATCTCACATTGAAGTACTACAATATGGCCCTATCTTATTGGATACAACATAAGGGAACCATTCCAGGGAACCATTTCAGGGGGAAAGAAGGGAACATAAGTTTTATATTGGTTATCCGTTTCAATATGGAAGCTAGCCACTTCATTGGCCACGTGGTCTGACTCGCAATAGACTAGACTGCCAAAGACGGGGAGATTGGTGCGTGATCCCTGCAGGGTGCATTAAGGGTGGTTTTCCTCTCTACCTCCATGCACATGTGGACGCACGTCTTCTAAAATAAGCCTTATTAATCCCTGACACTTCAATTTAATTAGTATACAGACATATAACCTGAAATTGAAGTAGTGCTAAAAAAAAAGCGGCTTCTAAAAAGGTCTTTTTTGGTTAAGAACTCGCATTACTTGATTTTAATATAAAAAATTATTATTATTATTATTATTATTATTATTTAGCAACGCGTATTAATACACTTTTAGGCTATACGCGTATGGACAAATTACTCTTATGTGTTAAGGATGCCCACCGATATTAATTATATTCAATTTAATATTTATAGAAATTATATATTAAAATTAATGTTTTACGTGTTCAAAGAAGGCCTACATCTCAAAAATCTTATAACAAGTTTGGTTTGTGTTTAAACCAGTTAACTATTATAGATATGATAAGATTTAAAATAATAATAAAATACGTTAAATACTCCTAATATTTAAATACTGGATTATAATGTGTATTGCAGTATTAACATATTAAGAAATGCACCAGGGAGAACAGGAGAATATTTATTTTTAACTTAAATTTAATTCGTGCTAGGGTGACCTGGTGGTCTTGGGGTAAGGTGTCAGACTTCTATGCTGGCGGCCGGGGTTCAATCCCCGGTCCCGGCATAAATTTATCTGATTGCCAAACCCTTCCTTCACCTCTGACAAGACATCTTGTGAATGTGGGGAATGCCAGGCCTCCACCGTGGTTCGGATCCCACGTTAAACTGTAGGTCCTCCATTTCATCTCACAATCACCCTACCATTACACATTAGCGTAAGTGCGTATAACCCGAA
>CABEEJ010003956.1:33643-72742 GCA_901482245.1 Timema douglasi
ATATATATATATATATATATATATATATATATATATAACAAACAAGTTTTATATTTAATAGAACTACATCTTTACAGTAATTAGCTATTACGTATCTGTAGTAGTAATGGTTATATGAACAAAATTGAAAATTCCGCTTCACAAAATTGTCCAGTTGAGTAATTTCATGGGAAAATGAAAATTTCTATTTGCTGTTTAATGTTAATTAACACCTAAAATCTATATTTTATAAAATTAGTTAGAGTGGATATTGAATACTCGATTTTATCTCTTTAGGTCCTTCAGTAAGCTACCCTCAATTTTAAGGTTATATCTTTTACTCTAAAAGTAGATTGGGGTAGTCTTATGAAAGCCCTAGATACCAAGACTTAGCCCAATTGGTAAAATGGTATCGACTTTATTTCTAGGTATAGACAGGCAAGAAGGCAGACAGACGAATATACAAATGGCAACTTGAAAAGCACCCTTCGGTTTCGGGGAATCTTGAAATGTCAACATTAATTGAAATCTAGAGTTTAATATTTTAGACCATCACAATATTTTTCTTTCTGATTGTTTGAGTAAAAGTAAAAAGATCACATTCCACCAAAGAGTATACATATATAACATTTACATTGTTAAAATATCATTAAAAAAAGAGGAACAATGGGTTTTCACCAAAAAGTATACCAATATATTTCAATTTAAAAGTCTATTATAAGATATAAGTATTTTAGCTTATTTCTCAGAAACAATTTATATAATAAAAACATATTTCAAACAAAAGATATTATTATTTTTTATAACCTGCCTCGGTGGCGTAGTTGGCTAACGCGCGAGTCGTGTTTAGCTCGACTGCTGAGGGCGGGGAGATCGAGGTTCGAATCTCGGTCGGGTGAACTGAGGGTGGTTTTTCCTAAATGGTTTTCCACTCTTCCTCCACGCAAATGCGGGTTCACTTCCTCTAATTCAACCTTCCCAAATCCTAATCCATTAGCGTAATTAGTACTTAAAGCGTATAACCTAAACGGGTAGTAAGACGCGGTGCTAAATAATAATAATATTTTATATAATACTACATCTTTATCATGACAAGCTATATTGTTTCTTAAATAGCTATGAGGATATAAACAAAACTGTAAATTTCTACTATTGTATATTACGCCTACTCTCAAATTTATTTTAACATAAATATGAAAATTGCCAGTTATTTTTAAAGTTAAACTCTTTCTAGAATCAGCATTTGATCAAAATCGTTAAAGCTAGTTTACTCCGTACCAAAATATTAATTATTTAAATAGAGGAAACTTCCATCCCCACTTTCCTTTTCACTCTCAATTCACTGACCATTATTTTAAAACTATAAATCTTTATACGCTTTTGGTTATTTAAGGTGGTCTCTCTACATGCGCATTATATAAATATGATAATTTTCTACCAAATGGAAAGTGTTTATTTTTCTATTAATTTATGTTTTTTTATGGAAGATATATTTACTTGATTTTTACATAAATAATTTCTAAAAGTTTTTCCTCTTTCATAGTGTTTGACATCTGATAGATTTAAACTATTTACGACAATAAGAAGTAGTTTCTTAGATACGTTTAGGACTTTAAAAGGCCTCTATTTCACAAAACTCCAAATATAAATTTCAAATATTTAAGAATGTATAAGTTTTATGTGTTAAAGAAACAAGATTTGCATAATAATGCGAATAAAAAACAAAAAAAACATGTAATCTATTTTCTCTTGGAATTTAACTTTGCAAAGTGTTTTCTAAACATTATTTGTATTGCAGTTTATTTGGCTATCAATGAAGAAAGAGGGGGGGAAATTAGGTTCAATAAGAGAATACAACTACTCATTACATGATTTAAGGTAAATAATTTAGAAAATCATCTTTATAAAATAGCTTACATCAAAGGAAATCTCCACGCTAGGTTTTAATATCCATGCAAAATTTCATCACATTCGATACAGTGGTTTGAGCAACAAGAAATAAAAAAAAAATAAGGAAAATATTTCTTTATAACCTGGTTCTTACTTATTTGTATGTTTTATTCCGAATTAAAGAATTCGTTCCCAAAGGAGATTTATAAGCGGTTTTATTGATATTTTCTAAGCTCTCACTGCCAAGGAGACTTATGATTGATTTGTTGATATATTCAACATGTTCCATATTAGCAAGACGTATAATGAAGATTTATACATTGAAAGTACATAATTATATACTATTATATTATAATTATTACAAATTTAAGATGAAACTATAACCAAACTTATCATCATTTGTTCAACAATTTTCGCTCACTGATGAGATAGCGCAATGGTATGTATAAATATTTATTAAATAAATATATATATATTAATCGGATGAACTTATTTGTTAGTACACTTATTTTTAATAATACGGAGTAGGATATATATATAGCTTATCCTGTATTTTCTTCTATAGAAGTCTTATTTATAACCATGCAGGGGTAGGCTATATATATATAGAATTTATTCTATGGTGCTCTTATTTTAAATAATAATGGATAAGCTCTCTCTATATATATATATATATATATATATTAATAGAGAGAGAGAGAGAGAGTTTGAATATATATATATGTATATATATAGAGAGAGAGAGATTTTGAATATATATATATTTTGTGTTCAAATATAAACAGGTTTTATATATCTATCTACTTATATAAGTAAATAAATAAATAAAAGGGGCTTATATTTGAACAAATTTATTTGATTAAACCATCGAGTAGTATTTTAAAGGTTGTAGAAAAGGGATGATGGATATTATTTAAGAATGTCATATTTTTGTCATTATAAATATAATATACTGTAAATTTTAAGAACTTCATATGCATTTAAATTGACTAACATGATTTTAATTCCCTCATTAGATTTATATAATCATTTAGGACAAATTATTTCTGAAAAGGCAGATATTAAAGTTGGCCAGGTTACAGAATCGATCCAACGTTTTATTATGTATTGACCACCCTCTAACTACGTAACCAATCGTTGACTCGTCAACTTTTCAAACACACCTAAACCCTGGGGATCTCGATATTTATTTTATTCGAAAACGGAAATGGAAAATTGTTATTTTTATTTACATTTCTAATTGACACACATGTGTATTTATTTCATCGTATTGTTTTACCATGTGAGCGCGATTCTTTTTGTCGGCTTATTGAAAAGAATGTATTTGGTTTACTCGTTGTGATAAGTATCTTAAGTTTTGAAACATTTTAAAGAAAATTATAATTCTACGATATATACACCTTTGACTTTTTTTTATGTTTTAAAATGATTTTAAAGAGTAATTATTTTATAATTTGTAATTTATTTTTGCATTACATCTTACTACACTATATAATTCTCTCATTTAATCAAACTAACGGGGTAGGTATTAATATATATATATATATAGTATAGTGGAAGTGCACCCATGCTTTAGTGGGAATAAAAAATATGTTCTTATACCTGGGTGAGTTCCTAACCCTAACCTCTTTGATGTATGTAGTTATACTGGGGACTACTTTGACACAAGGCTACCACCAACATTCCCCTCCTAAGGTAAATTAGAGCCAACCCAACTCAATGTAATCTAACCTTACATAGACTAAAATAGTCTAGCATTACCAAAACCGACCTAATTTTGATCACCTTCCTATTAATAAGTAATTGTATCTCAGACATAGAGTACGGAGTAGCTAACGTTCAAATGAAATATTTACATTAAACTGAAGTCAGCTAGCTATTTATAGTATTCATTTCCATTAAATATTAGACTAAAAATGCCTAATACATCTGCTAGAAATCCTTTTTAGTTGAATTGACATTGCCAAAACCACATGTTTATAATAACCTCTATTTGAATAGGCAGTAGGCAAAACACCTGCTTACAATTCCTTTTAAACAAATAAATTATTCCCAATCAACCTGTTTAAGATTTATTCTATTAAAATTGACAGTGTGAAAACCATCTGCTTACAATTCCTTCCAGACGAATAAACAATGCCCAATAAATCAGTTTATAGTTCCTTCTGGTAGAATTGGCAGTGTAAAAACCACCTGATTTCAATTCCTTTCAGACGAATAAACAATGTCCAATCCACCTGTTTAAAATGCCTTATAGTTGAATTGGTTTTGGGCAAACCACCTGTTTACAATTCCTTCTATATGAATAAACAATTCTCAATCCACCTATTTATAATTCCTTCTATTCAAATTGGCAGTGTGCTAACCACTTGCTTTCATTTCCTTCCAGATGAATAGACAATGCCCAATCTACCGCTTTATAATGTTTTCTGTTGAATTGGCAGTGTGCAAACCACCTACTTACAATTCCTTTTTGACGACTGAACAATGCCCAGTCTACCTGCTTACAATTTATTTTGGTTGACCCAATGGTGCCCAAGCCACCAATCCCTCACTTATAAAATGCCCAATCCACAATCATCCCTCTCGAATGGAGACAAACTAGACTTGTCGAAAGTTAACTTAATCCACGTGACCATTGATGAGTATTTATGTAAATTTACATTTATAGTTCTGAATAATAAATTTTGGCCAATTTAATAATCATTAATGTAATAAAATCAACATATTTAAAATAATTAACTTGGTATTTTGCTCCAAAAAAGGAATAAGTTTAATTAGTGGTTAAAGAGGTTAGTGATGCGTTACATAATCATTATTAATCACTAAATCTTATCTGGATAGACAAGTCTATTAAGATAATGTCGGGGAGGACATGCAGTGTGAATAGAAGAGTCTATAACCTTGTTCAGGGTATTGACTGACAAACCCAAAGGAAGAAACAATTGTGTGGTCTTAGATGGGAGGAGGATAAATTTAGAATGGACCTGAAAGAGATAGGATGAAAAGAGGTGAACTGGATAGAACTAGCTAAAGATAGGAATAGGGTGAAACGAGGTGGACCAGATGAATCTAGCTAGATAGAGATAGAATGTAATAAGGTGAACTGGAAATAACTATCTAAATATAGGGATAGGGTGTAATTAGGTGGACAGAAGTTAAGAATAGGATATGATGAGGTGAACTGGATATAACTAGCTCAAGATAGGGATAATGAGTAATGAGGTGGACCGTATAGAACTAGCTCAAGATAGGAATAGGGTGAAACGAAGTGGACCAGATGGATCAAGCTTAAGATAGAGATAGAGTGAAATGAGGTGAACTGGGAATAACTATCTAAATATAGGGATAGGGTGTAATTAGGTGGACAAAAGTTAGGGATATGGTGTAATTAAGTGGACAGAAGTTAGGAATAGGGCGAAATAAGGTGAACACGATATAACTTGCACAAGAAAGGGGTAGTTTGCATACTTTTGTATATTCTGCAATGAACTTTCGAGTTCCTATTGGCACGGAGTTAGTATTTTCATACTTAATTTAAAAAATAGTAAATATAAAAAGATTATAAAATAAAAATTTAATTTTAAACGCTCTACAGTAAATTCATGAATATAATAATAATTTCACAGAAAAGTTAACATTATAAATTAAACGCATACTCTCACCATAGTGAATTATTCTTTTCCTTAATTACTTTTCATTCGATACAAATTGAGTATTGAATTAAAAATTTTTAAAAAGTGATAAATAAATATCATATTATCTTGGGTTGGATTTTCTGCATGACTCTGATAGGCCTAAGATACCAACTTTCTTATTTACTTTATTTTTAAACATAGTCTATCTGTTTCTTTAGAAGAAGATGGTTAGACTTGTCATTCTTCATTGAAGATAATAACATTTGTAATGTCTAAATTTTAAAATATATGATCTGGTGTTTACAATTGTTTCGTTATTATAATTTTGTACATTTATTTTGTGTATCTGGCAGTGTAAGTATTTTTCAATATATTTTTTTATTGGAAACATAATTGGTCGTAGGAGCCCATGTTATGTTGTCGGGATTAATAATTATTACTAGCACCGCGTCTTACTACCCGTTCGGGTTATACGCACTTACGCTAATGTGTAATGGTAGGGTGATTGTGAGATGAAATGAAGGACCTACAGTTTAACGTGGAATCCGAACCACGATGGAGGCCTGGCATTCCTCACATTCACAAGATGTCTTGTCAGAGGTGAAGGAAGGGTTTGGTAATCAGATAAATCTTTGCCGGGACCGAGGATTGAACCCCGGCCGCCAACACAGAAGTCTGACACCTTACCCCTAGACCACCAGGTCACCTCTGGTGAATTTAAGGTATAAGAGACACCCTTTCTTGTATTCAAATAGTCTACACAAACCTCTTGGGGGGCCACATCGTTTAAGGCGCTAATCTTGCAGTGGACTATACTGACGATGGCAGGGAGATTAATATACAGATTTTGGTTGAATGGGTTGAGGGTGGTTTTTACTTTCTCGCTATCTTACGGGTAGAGAAAGTATTGTGATCGTAAAAAAAATCAAACTCAAGATTTTGATGAATCATCTTGACGTTTCATGAGCCTCCAGAATCTGAAAATAAAATGTTTTTGACTTTCCGTCCGTCTGTCTGTACCTCCAATTAGGGCCTAAGCCACTTTACTGACAGGGCTAAAACTTGGTATCTAGGGTGTTCATAGGATTGCACCGAGGGATCTTTGTAATTGGATATCCAACCCTAAGATTAAGGGTAGTTTACTGAAGGGCAAAATGAGAGAAAGTCAATTTTATCAAAAACTGCTATACGATTTTAATTAAATTTAATTTTTAAACATTTATAAATATTACAAACCAAATGGCTTCTCTCAATATTTTGGCAAAATGACTTTAAGGGCTCCGATCTGAAGCGTAAATTATATTTTTTTATAATATCCCCTAAACTATTTGAGATGTGAAATTACTTATTGTTATAAATATGAAGGTTTCTTTATAATACAAATATTTTATAAGAAGCATATTTTTACAAAACCAATAACTTTCAAGCTATACGTAAATATATATATATTTTAACTTCTCGAACACAAAAGGTAAAAGTATTGCACCTGAAAAATAAAATCTAACCTGAAAAGTTGTTGAATGTCGATGTCTCATGACCTTCAAACTCTACAAATTGGTCTTTGCAATAAAGTCTGTCTGTATGTCTCTTTAAACTTAAAATTAAGAGTAATTTAAGAAAGGGTGAGAAGAGAAAAATTCGATTTTCTCAAAATCTAATATAACGATTTTGTTTAAAATTCATATATAGGTGTTGATTAAGATTATAAATAAACTGTAAATTAATATTTTACCATGTAAATGAATTTTAGGGTACTTTACAGAAGATGAAACTTCCGTATCTTTGCAACTATTTGAGATAATAAGTATCTTATCATCGCAAATAGTTTCTGAGCTATTGACAAATATACCAATACAATTTTGTGAGCTTTAGTTGTAAAGAGATACGTACTACTTAAGTTTTAACGCAATAATTCTCCAATGCAATAGATTGATTAAATATAAGTAAGTCTCTAAAAGCTTATGTTGTTTTTCCTTAAGCCCTTTAAGAGAAATGTTTGTACAACAATGATCTATATCCATTTTATACTCAATAGTCAATATTTACATCTCATATTGGTCAAAATTTATAAATTAGGAATTTAAAAACAATGCGATATTAATAAGATTTGCAACACCTAATAGAATGTTGAAAATTTTAACTGGAAGTTTAAGTTTTAATACGAAATTTTAAACTTTATGGACCCAACATTGATCTTTTTTATCGGTCCAAACATTCAAATGAGGAAATTAATTCTTTAGAAACAAAATTATAAAATTTAAAACCAGGGCTAAAAAAAGTTTTACATAATTATAGTGCAATTTATGCTTGGGTTCGCTAGTGTATATTATTTCGTTTCACATATATGACGAGTTTTGAGTAAATATCTCCATTTCAAAACAATAGAGTGAGAAAGTCCGTGCGGAGTTCCGTACCATATATTCTAAAAGGTTTTTCAACTCTTCCTCCAACTAAAAGTGGGTACATTTCCTCTAAGTATAACCTTACTCTTTCCTATAAACCACTAGCGTAGTTATTATATAAGATACAACTTAAATGGATAGTAAGTTATGCTGCTAAAAAAACTAGGCTACAAATATAGTCATACAAATAAATCTGATTTTTAATTTAAAATAAACCGCTTTGGTGGTCACATGGTCTAGGGTGCTACTAATCTAGTAGACTTGACTATCCTAACAATAGCTACTTCACTACCCAGTATTCTCATATCTTTTGGACCAAATATATTTCTAATTACCTTGTTTTCAAACACCCTAAATTTTATTTTTCGTCATATAAGTTAAGAAACCACTTTTCACATAAATATTATTCTGTATTTTGTGAGTTTTTACCTTCCTTGAAAGTAGGCGAGATGTCAATAACGTACTAGCCTTGTAATAAATAACATGCACTTCCCGACTGTATGTTTTCTTAATTTCCAATAGAATATCTTTATTACTAGCTATAATATCTCCTAAATATTAAAACTAAATAATTTGTGATGGAAGGGGACGCGAGGAAACGGAAGTCTTCATGCAGTTTTATGGGAAAATATTTTTTGGCCTAAATAAATAAAATACAGCATTTAATTGTCTTCACATGGTGACTTCAACATTTCTTAAGTATGACTTGTGTCAAGGATGTTATTAAATGTGATGATCACTTTTTATTTTAATTTAAAATGTTTGATAGATAATGCCCCCATGCTCATGACAGATATTAAACAATTGTTGATATCAAAATGTGTAGAAAATTAAACTCTATGATTTTACTTGAGAGAAATGTTTAATTTATTTTCGACAAATTAATTTTTTGCCAAAAAAACTGCAAACAAAACACTGGTCTTTTCTCATGTACCTTTCAATCCCACCTTAAACTTGTCATATGATAGATAGGTTCTTCGCAGCAATCTCTAGATTATTGTCCCCAAATTGTGTTTTCTGTGTGATCCTAAACTTATTATTTTCAACGTTCCCTTTTAAACCTATTACCATGGAGTCGCGAAAGTTCCGCTTGGTGAAATATAAGCTCAGTGAAATATCCACTCACAATTCCAAGAAACATTTGAACATTCCATTTGAGCGGAAATTTCACTTAGTACACTTTTTCATGAATTCATTTCCTTGACAAAATTAATTGAAAATGTATCGCCTTTTTCAAGGTGTAAAGTATTATTGGTTCTTAAATGATGATTACAGTGTCGGGTGTGTATTTATTCAAAGTGAAGTAGTAGTCAAGGTTTTGGCCAAGTAGAGCCTTGTGTTCCTCGAAGCTTTGGGTGCCTTACAACAACAATTCTAGAGTGGGAAACTTGGTGAATTGATGGGATTATTCTAGGTGAGTTGGAGAGGGGTTTGGGGATGAAAAGAGGTGTGGGAACAAGCAGTAGAAGGAAACTATCTGTAACTTTATACCCCCCTCTCTGTCTGTCTGGGATAGGATTTCTCTGAAGATCAAGTTGAAACCGCCGGAACGAGCCTTTGGTAGAGGAGGGAATGCTTCACTAGTTTTCTCGCCATCAAATGTACAACACTAGCTCCAACAGTTTTGGGTAGAAAAACAAGGAATAGTATTCCAGAGGGAGAAGAATGTTTTCTCTAGGGATGAGGCTGTGTAAGGTGTAACCAAGTTCCTGGACTTCCTCGTCAGAAAGAGCCCTTTTCTGCGTTCCAAATAGTTTGAATACTTGCTATTATTTTGGATGGAAGGAAGTGCTAATCGAGAATAGTATTTTTGTAGTTGTTTTAAATATAAATAAACGTTCTTTGAAAAAACTCTAGTAACTTAAGACATTAATTGAATTTTTCCTACATAAATATATTAACAGGTTTATTAATATTTGTCATGGGCAAAGGGCGTAATAAGCTAGATTCTCTAAGGGAGGAGGGGTGGGGGGGTCTGCTAGAAAATATTATATTATCTGGGGGATTCTATCCATTTTCATGGGGTTCTGGACCTCCTCCACACATTACTTAGTGATAGGCATCAAATAATATAAATCAAACTATTTATTTTTATTTACAATTGTTTTCACCAAATGCCACCCTTCTGGTGACCAATATTTAAATTTCAAATATAAGAAAGAAAAGTTATCAACAAAATACATAATTTGATCTTTCTAAAAATTCATAGCCCCTATAGACATACGCATCATTTATTTACTAATTTAAACACATGCTGTCAAATTCCGTTGTGTGAAGTCAATTTCAAAATGGTATTAAACGCATATAAGGAATTGGTCCTCAAAGGTAGAAATAGTCTTATTCTCTCTTGAAAAAAAATAATCCTATTTTTTGGACATATTTCATTACTGCAGAACATAATTCATTTAATAACTGTAAGTATTACTACTAGTGAGGTATTTAAATTTAATTTATCTAATGAATAAAATTTATTATATATTGGTGACCTGGCGGTCTAGGGGTAACGTGTCAGACTTCTGTGCTGGTGGCCGGGGTTCAATCCTCGGTCCCGGCATAGCTTTATCTGATTACCAAACCCTTCCTTCACCTCTGACAAGACATCTTTTGAATTTGGGGAATGCCAGGCCTCCACCGTGGTTCGGATTCCACGTTAAGCTGTAGGTCCATCATTTCATCTCACAATCACGCTACCATTACACATTAGCGTAAGTGCGTATAGCCCGAACGGGTAGTAAGACGCGGTGCTAATAATAATAATATTATTATTATTTATTTTGGTAAACATTGCTTGTTACAAAATCTACCAGAACTTCTTACCTTAGTCAACATATATTTCCGTATTAATTTAATAAATAACCTAATATTATGGTTAACACACACATTCGATTTAAGGTGATGAAAGGATACAGGGGAAAAGGGGGGAAATACAATTATTATTCAAATTGAGCTAATGATACCATCTGCTAAATAATTATGGGAAATTAATATTTGACCTTATTTATGAAAGAGGTATTTCATATTTAAATAATTTTAAAAACGTTATTTATTTGGTGTTTAATTGGGTTTCAAATATGAAAGCAATTGACCTAGAGAATGTGTATAACGTAACACTTTTGTGCTACCTAAACATTTGTGTTTATGCCGCTACTCTTCAAAGCGCTTTCTTCACTTTGTCACCTTTATGGCTTATATTTAAAGGTGAATTGTTTAATGACTGACCCGCCTCGGTGGCGTAGTTGGCTAACGCTCTTGTCGTGCTGAGCTCGACTGCTGAGGAAGGGGAGATCGAGGTTCGAATCTTGGTCGGGTGAACTGGGGGTGGATTTTCTTAAATTGTATTCCACTCTCCCTCCACGTAAATGCGGGTTCACTTCCTCTAATTCAACCTTCCCAATTCCTAATCCATTAGAGTAATTAGTACTTACAGCGTATAACCCGAACGGATAGTATGACTCGGTGCTAAATATTATTATTAATTAATTACTGCTCACATGGAAGTGCTTTTATCACCAAACACTGACACTAGTAAACCTCCTCGTTGAAGGACTTCAGCTTTTTAAAAGATCACAGTGAAACTTCCATAAGGCTGTGGATCTGGTGTGAATTTGTTTGTAGCAATATCCATTAATTGTACTTGTCCTTTTCGTATGAATTGTTTAAATCGTTGAATAAAAAGGGCATGAATTGGGTTTACTCTAAATTTATCTAATTTTACTAAATAAATACACTTTTTTTTACAAACAAAGCCTATCACAACATACGCTTTTCTTATTGAAATACATGTTCTGTTATTTTGGTTGGTTTTATAATCAACCTGTAATAGCCAAATAAATAATAGACTAAGGAAAATATTATAGTTTATCTTATTCAATAATAATTTTAGATATCTTATTTATAAGAATATATATGATATGGAACTGCACTAATATCACATGACTCATTTATATATACATAATTATGGTAAAGTATTAATAATATCAATTTTCTACCATAAACTATATCCACGTATACACTTTTATTCTAATATTTCATTAGAAACAATAAGGAACTATACCAAAAATTGAACACTGGCATATTAGCCATTAGATATGGCAATTTCGCCTAACATATCCATAAATTTATCATTTGATAAAATATCAAAGCACCTCTAAGGCTAAAATATATCGATAAAATTTTATCGACATATCAGTTGTTTATTCTATTTTGAGTTTCTTTGCTCTGGGTAATATTTAACAGCGGTCTTAAGATGGATACTTTTCTGTGAAAATGCGGGTTCACTTCCTCTAATTCAACCTTCCCAATTCCTAATCCATTAGAGTAATTAGTACTTACAGCGTATAACCCGAACGGATAGTATGACTCGGTGCTAAATATTATTATTAATTAATTACTGCTCACATGGAAGTGCTTTTATCACCAAACACTGACACTAGTAAACCTCCTCGTTGAAGGACTTCAGCTTTTTAAAAGATCACAGTGAAACTTCCATAAGGCTGTGGATCTGGTGTGAATTTGTTTGTAGCAATATCCATTAATTGTACTTGTCCTTTTCGTATGAATTGTTTAAATCGTTGAATAAAAAGGGCATGAATTGGGTTTACTCTAAATTTATCTAATTTTACTAAATAAATACACTTTTTTTTACAAACAAAGCCTATCACAACATACGCTTTTCTTATTGAAATACATGTTCTGTTATTTTGGTTGGTTTTATAATCAACCTGTAATAGCCAAATAAATAATAGACTAAGGAAAATATTATAGTTTATCTTATTCAATAATAATTTTAGATATCTTATTTATAAGAATATATATGATATGGAACTGCACTAATATCACATGACTCATTTATATATACATAATTATGGTAAAGTATTAATAATATCAATTTTCTACCATAAACTATATCCACGTATACACTTTTATTCTAATATTTCATTAGAAACAATAAGGAACTATACCAAAAATTGAACACTGGCATATTAGCCATTAGATATGGCAATTTCGCCTAACATATCCATAAATTTATCATTTGATAAAATATCAAAGCACCTCTAAGGCTAAAATATATCGATAAAATTTTATCGACATATCAGTTGTTTATTCTATTTTGAGTTTCTTTGCTCTGGGTAATATTTAACAGCGGTCTTAAGATGGATACTTTTCTGTGATGCAATTTTTTTTTTTACAGATTTTCACTTTATAAACATATAAAAATAGAAGACAAGTTAAGCAAAAAATAGGAAAAATATCGACTCGATAAATATAGATATAGAATAAAATTTATATTTATTTTAATTCATACGCCCTAATGCTAGGTTCAATTCATAACGTATATCTATAAATTGATAGATATATCGAAGAACATACAAAACATTGATGTAAATATATTAATGTTATCAATACTATAATAAAACTCTAAGGTATGTATGTGCATTTGGATTTTGTGGTGTTTATATTACTTATGAGTAAAATGAACAATAAGAAAATATTATTATAATTATTATTAGCACCGCGTCTTACTACCCGTTCGGGTTATACGCAAATAAGAAAATAAAATGAGACATATTCTAGAATCTTTGTCTGTCTGGTTGCTTGTTTGTTGATAGTAATCTCAAATACTACTTTTTGGATTTAGAAGGGATTTATTAGGTTGTACTTCTTATATTTCTGGGAAAGAGGGTAAGTTAAATACCATCAAGCCATCTCATCAGCGAGCTAATCGGGGTTGAAAACACCGAACGTGAGCAATAAATATACGTTGCGGCTGGTTGACGCGGGTACAAAGAGTAAGATTTGATTTACCAGCTGAGGGGGAGGGGGGAGGTAATCTTCGTGCGCACATAAAGCACTAGTCTCAAATTGGTTTAATTCTATTATAAAATTTAAAGTTGTCAATTATGTTGAATGTATTGTCACTGTGGGTATAAGAATCGACGAATTTAAGGATCAATTTTGATTTAAATTATTTTAAAACTATTGAAATAATTTTAATACTTAATTATAGATTAAGTTTTCAATTTGTTTTTTATTGTGTTTATTATTTAGATTTGTTGTAGACCATCAATCACTATTCTCCTTTTTTTTCCGTAGAATTCTCTACATTTTGTTTCTCTCTAACACCTACTTACCTTCATTTTTTTCATTTTTACTCTCTGTTTAACTAAATACTTATTTTTATCCTTCGATTTATCATCTTCTTATTTTTTCATGGTCCTGGAAAACAAGGGCTTAGATAATGTCCCAAACTTCGTTGGATCAAACTCAGCCCAACCTGAGAAACTTTTACCAAGAAATGAAAATCCGTAGCACAACTTTCTTTGGATGGGAAGAAGAGCTGTAGATCCCGTGTCATATCATGTTTTAAGGATCCTTTGAAGGTACATAATATATCCTTCTTGTCTATTATGTATGCAATATCTGATTATGGTTTTTTTTAACTCTTCTTCTAGGTTAATACAGATACATTTCTTCTTAATTCATTTACCCTAATCCCTGATTAACTAGAATAATTAGTATTATTGTTATTATTAGCACCGCGTCTTACTACCCGTTCGGGTTATACGCACTTACGCTAATGTGTAATGGTAGGGTGACTGTGAGATGAAATTAAGGACCTACAGTTTAACGAGGAATCCGAACCACTGTGGAGGCCTGGCATTCCTCACATTCACAAGATGTCTTGTCAGAGGTGAAGGAAGGGTTTGATAATCAGATAAATCTTTGCCGGGACCGAGGATTGAACCCCGGCCGCCAGCATAGAAGTCTGACACCTTACCCCTAGACCGCCAGGTCACCTCATAATTAGTACATATGTGTAAAATTCAAATGTGTAATAATAAGCAGTGCTAAGAAATAGTTTAAACAAATTACACCATTGGATTAAAATTTGGCTTCTTAATTTAGGGCATGTATTTCGGAGTGCATTCTAAAGCATCTAGAATGATACTCCTTACAAAGTTAAATGGGGAATACTCTTCAAGATGGCCCTGGAATGTACTCAGGATGGGTAAATAACACTCTTATTTTGGAACTTTAAATTACGTCCATACTTTAGGGTCAGTGGATGCGTTACTGTGCGATTTGGCGGTGTGCCAGAAAAGTGTTATTAGAGGGATGAAATAGGTTTCCCTCCCGAACACAACAAGGGTGGTGTAGAGACGCTATATGGCATGTTGGACTGTTGAGTCCACGCTGCATTGGAAGGGAACAGGAGAAGGCAAGCGACTGGAAAATTCTTCCAGTGGTAAGGAAAAGAATCTTCTAAACAGTCTGATATTAATTCTAGAATAGCTGTATATAATTTAAATTTTGATCTCTCTTTCATTCAATACATCAACCTAACTATATATCCCTCTTTCATTCAATATATCAACCTATCGATATATCTCTCTTTCATTTAATATATCAACCTATTTATATATATCTCTCTCTTTCATTCAATACATCAACCTATCTATATATCTTTATTTCATTCAATACATCAACCTATCGATATATCTCTCTACATTCAAGTACGAGTACATCTAATAATATAACACTCTATATCCACTCATTTTAACATCTATCAACATCTTTAGCAATCATGACTATCTACACATTTATAATTTTGTATTCATCAATACAATTATATTAATTTCTATCTCTAAATATTATTCATACATCTATTCTTCTCAATTTAGATGTCTTATACATACTCAGTTCCCCAGTATACCGTATGGCTCCTAATATCTCATTATTTCCTCAATATCTACCTATATCCTCAAAATTCTTCTAGTTCCTCAATTTCTTGTTTGTTCCAAAATATCACATTAGTCACCTAATATCCTCTTATTGTCTCATTATCTACCTAGCTCCTCAATATCTTCAAATTTCCCAATTTCTTCTTTGTTTCCCAATATCCCAATATTTCACCAACCTACGGGTGGAGGGGGATAATCTCACCATCATAAATATAGTAGACATAAACAAACTAATAAAACTATACAGGATGAGAATGATGAATTTTATTGAGTTAAAATCTGGTAAGTGCGTAATCTTGTGTTTCGTTTCTACAGTATTTCTGTGGTGGGGAGGTCAGTGGTTCGAAACCTGATTATATGAATAGAGATGTATATTTACCAATTTTTCGGCTCCTTCATTCATCTTCAACGCAGAATGCGAGAACTTTTCTTACAATTTAAACTTATCTTATTTATATCACCCTTTAATGTAAATATTACTTCCCTATGAGAATAGTCCAAAGCGGAGAAAAGAAAACTAAATTTTAGGAAGCACAATATCAGTGTTTATTATTAAAAAGGACACTTTTAACTACAAATAATAGAATGGAAAAGGTAGACAGCGTACGTGGTGGGAATTGAACCCAGTTTTAACATGTTAAAGGCTATGTTTCCTTTAATCAGCCCAACTATGACAGTGATAAAACTAACTCAAGAAATTTCAAACTCCTCACGCAGTCCCTCAATCTGGTGTCGATAAGCCCTTCTTTCTTATGGTCGGACGACACAACGGAAAGGAAGTTAGTTATGCAGCCGAGTGGACCAAGCGCTCTTAATATAAACGTGAAATGAATATCAACCACCCTTTCTTGTAAATCCTCCTTTTCTTACGTCCTTACTAACACCCATTTTCTTCCTCTCCATCCAAACAAATTATGTCCTCGGGCGTTTCACCGTTTCGTACGACTCATTATTCAAACGCAGGCCTATGGATGAGGAAATGGTTCTAGTCTCACGTGCCTACTCAATTAGGGATGTGGTATCGAATGAAAAGTATCGATACTTTACTAATTTAAATTATTGGAAGACAAATATCGATAACACACCAATATCGAAAGAAAAGTATCATTAATATACTCATTTAGGGTATCCGAAGACAAATCGATACTATACTAGTATCGAAAAAAAATATCGATACTGTATTCATTTAAAGTATCGGAAAACAAATATTGATACCGTACTAGTATCAAAATAAAAGTATCGATATTGTACTCATTTAAAGTATCGGAAGACAAATATCGATAACATACTAATATCGAAAGAAAAATATCATTAATGTACTCATATTTAAAGTATCTGAAGACAAATCGATACCATAGTATTATCGAAAGAAAAGTATCGATACTGTATTCATTTAAAGTATCGGAAGAAAAATATCGATACCTTACTAGTATCAAAATAAAAGTATCGATATTGTACTCATTTAAATTATCGGAAGACAAATATTTATACCGTACTAATATAAAAATAAAAGTATCGATACTGTATTCATTTTAAGTATCGGAAGACAAATAACGATACCATATTATTATCAAACTAAATTGATCAATACTGTATTCATTTAAAGTATTGTAAGACAAATATTGATACCGTACTTTTATCGAAATATAAGTATCGCTATCTGTAAGTATCGGTATCGACATTTTAATCTGGCAAAATGTTGTTTTATCTAGTAGTAAAAATTTTGAGCTTTGAATTGTTTATTGTATTTTCATATATTTTATATAGACACTGAAAATTATACTAAGTTGACCATATTATAATATACCTAAGTCAATCTCGTCCAGGATGTGTGTTGGAACTATGAATTATGATGAGTTAAAATAGGCAGAGTTGAATTCTTCAGTTGTTTCTTGCTTGTCAGGCAGAAAATGAGGAAAAATTGAGAAATAGTGTCATTTGTTTTTCCTCCTCAGATCACCCTAGTACATATTTAATCACAGCATGAGTAAAGCTAGAAAAATTGTGTTTCTTTCGATACCGATCCGATAGAGGAGTTTGGATACTAATATCAGTAAATGTATTTAGACGCTCACACAGAGGTCGGGAAGTGTGCCCCCCCCAAAAAAAAATAACCATGAGGTCACATGAGAAACAACTTTTTTATTTTTGATAAATTACAATGATATAATAATTCAAGAGTACATTAATGGCTTAATCAGCCTACGCTTAGTCTGCCAAAGTACAGACTAAGCCGCCATAACTTGCAATATTTTACTTGTCCCACAGAGGGAACATAGAGTGAAAGTTAGTAGTCAACATTCAAATTTAGCGCCCAAGGGCGTGCTTACATCCATAGCTTTAACTGGAGTATAAATTAACAAGAAAACTGCTCATAAAACTTAGCCTCACATAACTATGAAAATATACATGATTTGTCGGCCTAAGTATTTTAAGTAGAGGTTCCAACAATGGCCGTTGGGGACCTATCCTAAATTACCAAGCATAACCTAATCCAACAACAATACTTGTAAATGTACAATAAGTTCCCCAAACTCCCGTTACGCTCATGACAACTTAAACAAACTATTCCATATAAAATACACCTAATACTAAGCGAACTTATATCGCCTAAAAAAATCCAAGACAATATTAAACTATTACATAGATCAGCCAAGATAAAGGTTCGGGCGCACCTACAGTAAATTAATTGTACTAAGTCAAATACGAATCCCCCTAGAAAGTTACCAATATTGAACCGTGGATCACCCACGCCAAATCAAATAAAAGTCCCTATTTATAAACATAAAAGAATCGCCAAACAGTAATTTAGAAAAATATTCCCCCCATATTTAATGCCAAAGTGAATTTCAATAAATTGTTCCCTAATATTAATTTTAACCAAGCGCCCTCACCTGGTAAGAGCCAGTGATACAATGAGTATCATATGAAATGACAGCTGTTGTTATATACCATAAACAGATCTAACAAGTTCTCAGTAAAGGGGGAAAGAAGGGGAGGCACATGGAACAAAAGGAAGGGTGGAGATTAGCGCTCTGGGCATATCACGGACGTCCCAGTAATTACCAGGCCAAACTGGAACATTCGAGGGGCGGATGTTCGTGAAGTCAAGTTGGCAACAGCATTGTTTAGAGTTTGGGCGAGGCGCTGATTTGGCTCACGTCTCAGACAGTCATCATTACCCAAGCCACGAGAGTAGATGTGTCGCTGCGTGCACGTGCGTCTCATTTGACGGGGAGAGGTCTCGGTCGGACTTGGCGAGACTTGGTGAGAGTTGGTGAGCCTTGGTGAGTGTAAAACCTCCATATTTCTAGGTTGTAGGTTTTGGATATTCGTTGTTTGGAACATCGTTACAGTATCGGAAAAAATATATAGAGTAAAAAAAATGCAAGTATCGGAATAAAATATTGATACTAGTAAAGTATCGATACATTTTTCACATCCCTACGATCGATTAAAACTATCGATACCACCTATGTAATAAACGTCTAGCTGATCTGTATTTCTGCTGTTATGAATCAAAATAGTTTATCATGAAAATTCCATGCCTTACGTTACTGTTGAACTTTGGAGAAGGGATGTTTAGTGAACGTAAATAAAAATCTAATTCGAGATTTTGAGGGTTGTTTACGTTTCATGGCCTGAATTCAAAAGAGTGGTATTCGGGATACTATTATTTTGACTTTGTGTGTGTGTATTTGTATCTCTTTTTAAAGCTGAAACAATTTTGCTAGTGGCTAAAACTTGAAATTTTGGATTTTTGAAATGTTAACCACTATGTTTTTTTAAAAATTAAATATCTAAATTCAAAATTAACTGTACTGAAGTGTCAAAAGGTGGAAAATCAATTTTACTGATATTCATTTTAATGATCTGTATTAAAATTCATATCTAGTCACTGTCTAATATTTTAATATAAATAATATATTTCACTTTCTTGTTCAAATGACCTTGAGAGCTCTTTGCATAAGCGTAGAAATATACCAATTATATCATTTCTCCTTAACTCTTTAAGATACAAAATAACTTATCAGCGTGAACTTTTAGGACTCCTGTATATATACATATTTTATTCAAAATAATATTTTATTAAATTAATATTTTCTGATTTAACCAATTAGCCAATATTTTTTAAAAAATATCGAGTTTTGGGAAATGGAGAGTTAAAAATGCTATGAATAAGTACTATATTTCTGTACTATTGTCTATTATTTCAGGTATACTATTTGGTGAAAATCAATCAAAATTTTTTCCTATTATATTTATATAATAATATTTAATATTTCGTTTCACACATATTACAATTTTAAGTAATAGTGATAGTTTCCATCTAGAAATTATAACATCAATATGGTGCAACAATTTATTTTTTTATGTATTTAACGTAAACTACACTTTCTGAAACTGCTGTTTGTATCTGCTCATCGGTTATAAACTAAAATAAATCTATAACAGGTAGAGAACCTATCCCCCACTTTTTAATTATTCACACTAAAAGGGAAAACGCATATTTATTTATTGGTAAAATTTAATCCATACTGGAAATTTAGCCCAAGATCCACAACTGGCGTGATATTGAGTATCGACGTTAGAGCTTCAAGTAAAGGTATCCTCATTTTCATAAAGGATAAGTGTTGAGACCTCGTAATTTTAACCAATCAACAGAGAGAACCTTGCGAACCTTGACTACAAGAAGATATTCGAAGCCTAGATTTTCTACTGTGTTTTGTTTTACTTTCCTTTGATACACATAACTAATGAAATCTATATGATATGTGCTAGTTAATTATCAAGAATTTAAAAACAATCAAGCATAATGATCATGCTTTGTGTATAAAATATAATGTATTCAAGCCGATAATTAATTAATATTATTATTATTATTAGCACCGCGTCTTACTACCTGTCTGGGTTATACGCACTTATGCTAATGTGTAATGGTAGGGTGATTGTGAGGTGGAATGGAGGACCTACAGTTTAACGTAGGATCCTAAACACAGTGGAGGCCTTGCATTCTCCACATTCATCTTGTCAGAGGTCATTAACTAATTTTTCACGTCATTTACAATAAAGAGTAGAAATTTATTTATAAAAGTGCGTACAAACCGGACGGGTAGTAAGACGCGGTGCTAATAATAATAATAATAATAATAATATTTATAAAAAATAATAAAAACTACACCTTGATAGACTAATTAGCCAAAAATATAGTCATAATCAACCAGATCAAATGTGGTGTAAACGCCTAAGCCTGCTTCCACATCAATACATTTGAAGATCAGTAAATATTTAACATAATTTTGTTCATTTTGATACATTCATACGTGTCCATAAGTTGAAATTAATTTAATAAATATGATGTGAGATGGTGGCATTCTATCGAGATGATTTTTTTATTTTTTTAGTTATTAAATGTGTTTTTTCTTTCTAAATTTATCGCCCTATTAATGACTTTACTTGTCTTGAAACTTTTGAAGCTAGCTTGCAAAGATGGTTGCAACTTAAATTTTGTCACCTAGGCAGTATAATAGTTTGAAACCAATTTACAAATTAGAAAGTAAAGGATAAAAATAAATATTTACTTATGCATAGTCTTATGTCTATGCCCTGTTCAGATAACAGCGTCTTACTTCCGCTCATAATTCTACACACACATTATTTACTATTTGATTATGAACAGTATTGTCTTGCACTTAAAAATAATATTTTCTTGTCTTACCATTATTACTTTTTTACTTTACACCTTTGCAGGAAGATTATATATAGCAATCTTCGCAAACAAAACAAATAGCAATAAACCGGAGGCCAATCTTCTAAATTTACAAAAACCTACATTAAGATCCCTATTTAATATATAATCAAAACTATTTTATAGAATTATTTAAGAATGAAGATTTTAATCTTAATGTTGCACCTTTAAAACCCGCCTGATAAAATATGCATACATTAAAACTGCCTCGGTGGGGTAGTTAGCTAACGCCCTAATTTCGTGTTTATCTAGACTGCCGAGAACGGGGAAATCGATGTTCAAATTTCACTCGAGTGAACTGGGGTGGTTTTTCATAAACGGTTTTCCACGTTCCTTCCACACATATGTGGGTTCACTTCCTCTAAATTCAAACTTCTCAATTCCTAACCCATCAGCGTAGTTATTACTTAAGCGTCTAGCCCCAGTGGGTCGAAATACGTGATGCTAATAATAGTAAATACATTAACATTGGGAATTACCCTCCTCGGTGGCTTAGTTGGCTGACGCGCTTGTCGTGTAGAGCTGCTCGACTGCTGAGGACGGGGAGATCGAGGTTCGAATCTTGATCGGGTGAACTGGGGATGGTTTTTCCTAAACGGTTTTCCACTCTCCCTCCACCGCAAATGTGGGTTCACTTCCTCTAATTTAACCTTCCCAATTCCTAATCCATTAGCGTAATTAGTACTTAAAGTGTATAACCCGAACGGGTAGTAAGACGCGGTGCTAAATATTATTATTATTATTATTAACATTGGGAATTCTATGTTAAGGTGTCGTTACGTAACACGTCTACAACTTATTTAATAATTTGTTTAAGCAATTCACCCTTTTATACTACAAAATAAAGTGTCAACAATTCCTATAGCAATTACTGTCACGATGTGCTGTGACCAATCACAGAACTAGATGCAGACCATTAACCACGCGGATCACGAACAAATAAACGAAAACGACCTCAGTAGATATTAATATAGCGTTGTAATATTGTTTCAATCACGTACGGCCGTCTGAGAAATGAAAACGCTGTGGAGAACAAAAAAAAAAAAAAGGCAGAAAAATGTGTCATAAAAAAGTAAACAATATTTGTGTAAGGGCTTAGGTATATTTATTTAACAGACGCATAGGCGAGTAAGACCAGCCGCACACCAAATGATGCATTTTTTCAGGACATGATTCCCTGCGTGGTAAAAGATTGCATTACGTTACATTTTGTGATACATTTTTGACGTGAATACGTCTTTAAATTTGCCACCATATGGGGGCAATCCAAAAAACTTAATGATAACAAAATCGGGGGATACAGTTAGGAGTTGTAATTTCGAATCCATCCTCTACACTAAAAATTAAATTATATCACTGGTTAGCTAGAGGATCAAAGAATGCATTACAATACGCGAGAACAGTGACGCATCGCGCGCGGTGGAGGGGGAAGCGCCGCCATTTCGAGGTTATTTTGCTATGTATCGAGATTTGCAATTAGTATAACTTTTGACTCGGAGAAGATACGATGTTCGTTTAGGTTATAATTGTCAGCTGTCGTAAAAATCTATCGATTGTATATAAAACATTAGTTTAAAGTAAAGACAGTGAATATAATAAGTTGTTAGAATACCAGAAATCTCGATGTATCTTGTATGCCATTTGTGTCGTACTTTTCGTATCACAGACCTATAATTAATAAAGTTATAATTGTAACACAATAATTATTTGTTTCCTTGCTTTTAATCTAAATACATAAATAAAAATATTTTATTAAAAAAATATATGACCCGTTACATAAACGTATTCACGTACAACACACGGCCGTGTCCATGACACAGCCACACCCCATTTTTTACTCCCAACTTCAACGCAAAACCTCAATTTCTTACCAATTGTAAATAAGATCTCTAAGAGTTGAACACACCTCGGGGACGTAGTTAGCTAGCGTGCTAGTTTAGTGTTGATCTAGACTGTCGAGAACGGGGAGATAAAGGTTCTAATATCGCTCGGATCAACTGGTGTGATTTTCTTATACGGTTTTCCACTACCCCCCGTGAAAATGCAGGTTCACTCCATCTATATTTAACCTTCCCAATTCCTAACCCATTAGCGTAATTAGTACTTAATTGTATAGCCCTAATGGGCGGTAGGACGCGGTGCTAAGTATGTATTAACTAAGAATTGAGGTGACCTGGCGGTCTAGGGGTAAGGTGTCAGACTTCTGTTCTGGCGGCCGGGGTTCAATCCCCGGTCCCGGCACAGATTTATCTGATTACCAAACCCTTCCTTCACCTCTGACAAGACATCTTGTGAATGTGGGGAATGCCAGGTCTCCCCCGTGGTTCGGATTCCATGTTAAACTGTAGGTCCTTCATTTCATCTCACAATCACCCTACCATTACACATTAGCGTAAGTGCGTATAACCCGAACGGGTTGTAAGACGCGGTGCTAATAATAATAATAACTAAAAGTTGAGTACAATGTTTGGTGGGTTAATGTGTAAAGTTGATATTGTGGATCCATCGAATGATTAGGTGAGGGACTGCTATTTTGTGGAAATATATGTAAATAGTGGATGAAAAAAACCAGAAGGGGAAACTTAAAGTTTGTCTGCGTCCAATAGATGGTATCTTTTGCATCCACCTCCATATTAATATTACACCATTTACACAAATTGAAAACATAGACTATAACACACAAACTGCAAATCTTCACATTCTAAAAAGCACTATACAAGGCTGTAGGGAACAATTGGTGATGTTTTTGTCCACGCGAATCCAAAGTTCGATTACTGGTCAGCGTAGTACAAACTTTTTGTTGCTATGTGTTTCAAAATGTTGCACAACAATGTTGGAACCTGTTCCAACAAGCTAGTGGCACTCTATTTGATTTTATGGCAATGGTCATGTCTGCTAAACGTTGGAACAAAATATATATTAAATATTTAGCACCGCGTCTTACTACCCGTTCGGGTTATACGCTTTAAGTACTAATTAGTCTAATGGATTAGGAATAGGGAACGTTGAATTAGAGGAAGTGAACTCGCATTTGCGTGGAGGGAGAGTGGAAAATTATTTAAGAAAAACCACCCATAGTTCACCCGACCGAGATTCGAACCTCGATCTCCCCGTCCTCAGCAGTAGAGCTCTACACGACAAGCGCGTTAGCCAACTACGCCACCGAGGCGGGTTGGAACAAAATGTTTATTTGAATTTAGTTATGAGACAAAATGTTGGATTTGATGTGCGACTGGCCTAAAGCGATAAACTCCTCGAAAGCCACGCATCTTGTCTAAAATGAAATGCTTAATTTCTTAATCTACATGTATAAAACATTATTTAATTAATTATCCATCTGACTCATACCAACCAATATTTAAATTAAATAAGAAGGTCCCAGATACACAGATAATCACGTTGGAGAAAAAAAATCAAATATTTAATACTAAATTTAAAGGATGTGATGTCCTCTTTTACAATTTGAATATATATCGTACCGTATTATGAAGAAATATTCACTATACCAAACCAAAGTTTCGAGTATTTTATGTTAATAATTTTAAATTTGGTAATAAATGTTATGTTACATCATTCTGATTTTCTCGTTGCCTTATTTTATAACGGATACTCTTACTTAAATCTCGTAAGATATGTGAATTAGGTTGAAAAAAAATGGTCGAATCACACATATATATATATATATATATATATATATAAACGTATTTACACATATAGATTATTTTATTTGCAAGGATCATATTTGTCAGAGTAACACATTAAACATTGCAAGACAAAATTAAATGTTCTTTGAGTTTCCCAGATCTCATTATTAAAAAATAAATTATTTGTCCATATATAAGAAATTATTGAATTTGTGAAAATACTTGCTTTACTCATTGGGGGCTCCACCCCCAAACCCCCCATGGGTTTTCTTTGCGTGTGGATGTAAAATAATGTAATTACAGAGCCGTTTGTTGATAAAGCTTACTGTTAAGGCACAAGAGACTTTAAATTTGCTCCAACATTATGAATATTTTTTCGGTGTTTAAAAATTAACATTTTTAACATTTTGGAATTTTCCCGTCAGTTACAGACTAGAAGATATAAGTTTGCCAAATTTCAAGTTTCTAGCTAACCTGGAAGTGGGTAAACATTAATATTAGTAAGTGAGTCAGCCATGTGCTCACCATATAATAATAATAGTACTAATAATATTATTTCAAACAATAGTTTTTTTATCTTTAATAGTCCTACTACAATGCATTAATAAATTATTTTTTATCTTAAAATAGTCCCCAAATTATTTTTACGGCAGTTTCAGATCTGCCATTTGGGTTATAATTTTAAAAGTGATTCTATACGAATTATAAATCGAAATATTTATTGAGTATATCGAGAATATTGATATTTTATTTTCTTGGCCCACAAGGAATATTTCCTTGAATGTATAGTTAAAATATCTCATTGAAGGAACCTTATAAGAACCCAAATACCAATTTTTATTACAATAGGTAAGATGTTTTCAGATTTAGATCGAGATAAAGACACATGGGCAGAAAAAATGGCACCGTTAAAAATACTTTTTTATTTTCAGGGGGTTATGGAACTTAAATTTTTACCTAAATCTTGACCACTGAAGCTGGTAATCTCTTATATTATTTGGGTTATTTAATAAATATTGATTTTTACTGTCCAAGGCTGGAGAAAGAAAATATTAATGGATTTTTTTATGTTTGATTTTATCCATCAAAAGAAATAGATGTAGATCGCATAGCTTGATTTATGAATAAATAAACCTATTATAATCGTTTTAGTATCTTTGTTAACTAACGGATACATTTATTCTTACAAAATAAGGGTATAAGCTACTTTTGTTTAAATACAGCGTGTAGCATATGATATGGGAGCTGTGTTTTTGTTGAACAGAATACTTGAAAACAATTAAAAATGTGTGTTTAACAGTGTCCCATTTGACCTTGTTATCGAGCTACAGTCATGTTTCTACTATATTTGGAGATGCTTAAGACCTATAGGTAATGTTTAAAATGGCTACTTTCAACCTGTATGCAGGAATTGCAACGTATTTATTTTGAAAGCGAGTGGTATTCTAAAAGATGACGACTACAGGATTACATTTATATGGAAGTTGGACAGTTTGAACACCTATTGTGATGTCAGCTAACACCACATAAATAGAGCAATATTAATACATTTCTTATGGGCTACATCACTCTTACCCGCCTCGGTGGCGTAGTTGGCTAACGCGCTTGACGTGTTGTGCTCGACTGCTGAGGACGGGGAGATCGAGGTTCGAATCTCGGTCGGGTGAACTGGGGGTGGTTTTTCCTAAATGGTTTTCCACTCTCCCTCCACGCAAATGCGGGTTAATTTCCTCTAATTCAACCTTCCCAATTCCTAATCCATTAACGTAATCAATACTTAAAGCGTATAACCCAAACGGGTAGTAAGACGCGGTGATAAATATTAAATACATCACTCTTAGCCCCGTAGTGGAAATATAGTCCATTGATCTAAATATTGATATTATTTGATAGTTTATTGATTCACTTTTTAAAGAAAACTACACATTAAACTAAATTTCAAGCTCAAAATATTGCATATTATTTTCTTTTTTATTCGTATTTTATATGAATTTGAGTTGTCATCTTTGGTCTTTGGGTAAAGTCCTCACCTCATGATCCGATATTCATGGCTTCAAAATTATGTCCCATTTCGATTGTAAAATGTAAAAAAAAACCTTGTAGTTTTGTGAAAATAGCTTTCCCGGAAAAATTGGTAGGCAGTTTTGCTTTAGCTCATAGAAATTATCATGTGCCAATATAATCAATATGTTCAGAATGTCCACGTTAAATTACTCAAGTAAAAATTAAATTGAATAGTACATTTATATTTTGATACAATTATTTTATTAAAATACAAACTATTGGATTGATTTTATCCAAAAAAAATGTATATTTTAATAAATAATGTTGTTTCATAAAAAATTCAAAATATATATAATAATATCTATATATTAAGCACATGTTCTAAAAAATAAAAATATTACTAAACAACTTTCAATTAGTAATGTTAATAATAATAATATGTCTATAGCTTGAAATATTAATGGTTATATTTAAAATAAATTAAATCATTTATATAAAGAACTCCTAGGGGTCAGTCCATAAACGAACTATATCGACTGAGCTGCCGTCACTTGTTGGTGAAGATAGTACTAACATTTGCAGTTATAGAATAAGTTATAGTCAACACAATGAATCTTCCACCTATAAATTCATAAAATATATATATATATATATATATAAAGATATATATGTTTTGTTTGTAAGATCTGATGATATTTATAGGTTTTTTGACTACTTGGTAATATTACATGATCAGGATGAACACATATATGATAATTACTCTAAATTGGTAATTATGTAGAAATAATCATTCCTTTAAATGTAATCTATTTGTATTTTCCATCGACAGAAAGTATAAAAACCTTGAGGTAAGACCACCCTCAGTTGACCCAACCAGAATTTGAACCCTGATCTATACATAATTAGTAGGACTGTTTAACACCAGAGTGACGCCTATACCTTACAGCCACTGAAACGTGTAAAATATTAAATAAAATGATTCTATATTTAAATATTTTACAATACATTCCAATATAAATGACATTATGTATTTACTAAATATTTTGGTGACCTGGTGGTCTAGGGGTAAGGTGTCAAGAGTTCTGTGCTGGAGTACGGGGTTCAATCCTCGGTCCCGGCACAGATTTATCTGATTACCAATCCCTTCCTTCACCTCTGACAAGACATCTTGAGAATGTGAGGAATGCCAGGTCTCCACCGTGGTTCGGATTCCACGTTAAACTGTAGGTCCTCCATTTCATCTCACAGTCACCCTACCATTACACATTAGCGTAAGTGCATATAACCCGAACGGGTAGTAAGACATGGTGCTAATAATAATAATAATAATAATAATAATATATTTTAATGCGATTTACATCGTTTAATAGCCTAAGGGCTTCATATTGTCTAAATTTAGATTTAATCATTTAGATATATTTAAAATATAGGCATGCGAGCTATCTCTTTGAAATTGGTAATTAAAATGTATTATTTTCATTAAAAAATAGTCTTCTTACTTCATTTACTTTCCCAGACGTAAAGTCTTAATTTCTTTAGCAGTAACCCGCCTCGGTGGCGTAGTTGGCTAACGCGCTTGTCGTGTTGCACGCAAATGCGGGTTCACTTCCTCTAATTCAACCTTCCCAATTCCTGATACATTAGCGTAATTAATACTTAAAGCGTATAACCCGAACGGGTAGTAAGACGCGGTTCTAGGTATTATATTAAATTTAGCAGTAAGTTTGGCAGTGGATAGCAACCAACACAATAAGATGGTCAAAGGGCATAAGGATTTACTCTCGCAATAGACTGATCTACCGATGAAATGCAGACAGGGGTCCAGACCTTAGTCGGATGTACTGAGAGTTGTTTTCTTAAATTATTTACCCCTCCCTCTACTCTAATTTGGGTAGATTAACTGTAGATGTTATATATTTCTTTATTCCTACACATTTGGTGCATTTTAAATATGCGAACAGTATGAACGAGTTTGGTGAGGAGCAGTGAAAGAAAGAAATTTAAAAATATATATTAATAAATTGGGGAAATGCCAATTATTATAAAGCTACCTGAGTTTTCTTCACTATATAGATAGAAACATGCAAGAGAGAAAAACGTGAATTACTTTTCCTTAATGATCGACTATTTTATCCGTTTCTTTCCAATATAGCCCTATAATATATGGGCTGTAAATAACTTCCATAATTGGTGATTACACTCCCCTATGGCACCGATTACGATATCTCCTGAGTTTAAGGTAGATGAGGACTTTAAAATATTTAATAGATGGAAGGATTTGAACATTCCATAATTTATTGATAGTTGGGTGTGAAAATACGATATTTCAATGAACCCTCTTCCCCATTTCTCACTTCTCATACTCTGCCTTCTAGTCCTCCATCGCCAATATCCTTAATCCCTTTTATGATTTCTCTTAAACTATAATCTGAAATAGCTTGGGCTGGTAATTGTTTTTTTCTAAATCAAATATATATTTGGGTATGTAATCACTAACTAATTTAATTTTCTCTCAATAGTTTCACTTTTATTTTAAAATAAAATAATTTTTTAAAATTATATAATTTTTAATTTTAAACAATATCATTTGAATCATAAATATTTAAGACTACCTGATTCTTAGGTGACGCTAAATTTATAGTTCATATTCTGATCTCAAGTAACGAGGAGATTTTTTTCTATTTTTTCCTCCTATCAAATGCAGGTACGATTCCAAATATATTATACCAACCTCATTTCTACCCCATAAATATAAACCTGTAAGGTGGTAATAACATCATTAAAACAGTTTTATACACACAAATTACTAATCTTTATGATTTTTTACTGTATATTTTGACAAATAAGATCAACAATGATAAAAAAAAACAAATAAGGTTAATTTTTTTAATATAGTTACCTAAAGTATCTTTCCTAAATTTATAAATATTAATATGCCACCTTTATTTACTATTAGAAAGAGTCGAAACTTATTAAAAACCATATTAACGGTGTATAAGAGAATTTATTATTCGATGAAAAGAACGCAAGAAGAAATAAATTAAATTTATCATCCCTTGATACGTTAGATTTAATTTTCCTCTCTTGGTGATATAACTTTTATTAACATTGATCCAAGGACATTATGGATTTAAACCTTTATATGTTATCACCATCTAAATCATACGTACGCACATACATAAATAAATACATACATACATACTTATATACCTACATATATACATACATACATATATACATACATACATACATACATATATACATACATATATGCATACATATATACATACATACATACATATACTCCATTCACGGTAGGAATTACTCTCTGAAAGGTCTTTTTTCCTACCAATATCCTACTATATAATTGATTTATGGTAGGAAAAAAGGCCTTTCAGAGAACAATTACTACAGTGAACGGACTTTACATACATTTATACATACATACATATATACATACATACATATACTCCATTCACGGTAGGAATTATTCTCCGAGAGGTCTTTTTTTCCTACCAATATCCTACTATATAATAGATTTATGGTAGGAAAAAAGGACTTTCAGAGAACAATTCCTACGGTGAACGGACTTTACATACATATATATTCATACATACATACATACATACATACATACATACATACATACATACATACATACATACATACATACATACAAAACATACATACATACAGGTATACGTACATACATACATAATTACGCCGTTCTTTTAAGGTGTAGGCAAGAATATGTGCATGTATCTCAAAAACGAAGATTTATTCTGTCTGTCACCATATACAAATGACTTAAAGGAGTTTGCAAGTAACTTCATAGTCAAAATACAACGGCATTGACATTTATTCATAGATTATGTGTATAAAAACAAACAATAAGTCTATAGTGGAGATTTTTAAAAAAATCAATTGTGTTGGCCTCAGTGGTTTTGGGGTAGAGTGTTTGATTAAGGACCTGATGTTCGTAGGTTAAAACCTAGCCGAGGTTATGCGGATTATTCTTGAGCGGTAAAAATTCGTATACCTGTTTCCTTCGAATGTAAAGTTGTTGGTTCCATATAAATTATGTTATGTTAAAAATACTTTAAAAGTAGAGTAAAATATCTAACTGGCAAAATTGGTAGGGTCTTTCACGCTCGCTCATATAAACTCAGTGTAGAAAGCGACGGGGAACCAAATACACTTACTGAACTCTTCTAGTGCATGATATTTCTACCAGATGGTGCAAGCACCATTAAACAGCCGAAGGCCTATGTGCAAGACCAGCTCCGGATGGATAAAAATAATAACATCAAGCTAACCTTTGTAAAACTATTGAATTAATCGCCCCGCTTTGGGCGTCGATTGAAACACTACGGGTTTTTTTTTTCAGATAAAATAATGCTGTGACGATATTTAGGTTGTATATAGCTCCGTGGCCGAGCGCCTATCATCACTGTATGGAATAGATACCGTTTAACCAGCTGTTAATTGCTCCGTGGACGAGCACTAATTAAATCGGTATATTAAATTGAATTAAAGAAAGAGAACTTTTGATGGCTGTTTATTCACACACAGTTTATTTAAATGACATCTGTTAATTACTTATACATACTCCAATTAAATGCTTATTATCAATGCACATTTGTGATATTAATGTAAATTATTGTATTCTGTGTTAGACTGTAACTGCGAGAGCCAGTGCTAGATTTGTGAGTCTCTAACTGCGTTGCTTGTGTGAGCGTTGTTGTTAGAGTGACGTGTGTGTGTGTGTGTGTGTGTGTGTGGCTTGTGGGTGGGAGGATATGTGGCTGTCTGTGGCTGTGTGTGGGGCTGACTTAAACATAGGCACAAACAGTTTATATATCACATACCCCTTGCCTATTGCTTCCCTTACCACCAGTGGAAAAACTAACTAATAGAAAGAGTCCTAGCGACAGGTGTTGTGAAAGCTAGCTTCTTATTGGTATAGGGTATTGGCGTCTTTTGCAAAATACTGTGGAGTGGTTCCTTTTAACAGGAAATAGCGGAGTTGTTCTTTTAACAGCAAATATTGTTTAAAAAATATATTTTAGTGGTGAAATCCTTTTCCCATTATTTCTAAAATGCGCGTGTTTCTTCATGGATGAATCGTAATAGGATACTCTACATATGTTACTTTAAAGAAAAAATTACCTTCATCCATGACTTTTTATATATTTTTGATTGATCTGAATCAATATCATTACACCTTCAGGTTGTTGATTTCTTCAGAAGAAGATAATATAAATTGTAAAGACGCTGATCTTAATTCTCGTTCCCTTCTGTTTCAACTTTATGGAGTATTCAACCCTTATTGTGACGGGAAATCATTATTTTGACAAAATAAAAATTATATATTTGTGTTTAAGTAATATCCTTTAAATTCAGGCTTGGAATATGTAATATTGTTTTAATCTCCTCCCACTATTTATCCCTTTAATATAGATACATTCCTAAATTGTTTTGTTTGCCGTCAGATCTTGAATATAAAGACAGATTCAAGACAATAAATGGCCAGCAGCAATCTTTACAGATTGCAATAGAAAGTGCTATGCTTGGGCCCCAAAACGGATATGTTAATACAAGTGGGTACTGGAACTCTACAACGTAATGGACACGTGAGTATAAATTAATATAACCTCTTTATTTACATTGTAGCTATCCATTTTGGATCTTATATTTATCGTAATGCACGTATTGCTGTGGCAGGGTCATTTAAGAGTGTGCATACCTTTCCCATCAACTCTGTGATACAGTCGGCCTGAAATCGTAAATATACACGAATACTATTGCACGTGGATCATTTCTGATTAAACAATATTTACGAAAAAGACTTGATAGATGTTCTTAGTATATAACATTGTTGAAATATTAAATTAAATTTGGATATAAACTACGTTAAAAAAGACCGTTTTTTGACCACTTTAGAAGAGCTTCGCAGATAAGCACTGTGCACAAATCATCATTTTGTTATAATAGGGACATACTGTAGTTATTATTATTATTATTATTATTATTATTAGCACCGTGTCTTACTACCCGTTCGGGTTATAAGCCCTTATGCTAATGTGTAATGGTAGGGTGATTGTGAGATGAAATGGAGGACCTACAGTTTAACGTGAAATCCGAACCACGGTGGAAGGCCTGACATTCCCACACATTCACAAGATGTCTTGTCAGAGGTGAAGGAAGGGTTTGGTAACCAAATAAATCTGTGCCGGGACCAAGGATTGAACTCCGGCCACCAGCACAGAATCATGACACCTTACCCCTAGACCGCCAGGTCACCAACTACTGTTGTTATTAACAAGAAACTTATATCGCTTTGTCCCCCATCGTCACCGCGGAAAATGCCCAGTAATAATTCAAATATGAGTCCACTGGACACATTTCTTGGACATCGTAGGCTTCTCTTTTCCCCCTAACTTCCATAACTCGTGTGAGCCAAGAGCTGAGTTGGGCCTGCTATGATGCACACTCTAAATCTGGTTTGCCATTCATTGTCTCAGAAGGTGGCGTTTTAAATCCAGCTGTTTAAATTAATGGAGTTTCTTTATAAATGGTTTATACCTTTCCATAGTTACAAATAAAGACAGCTTTATTTTAATTTAAACTTTCAATATCGAAACACTAATATAGTTGAATGATTTTATTTGCTATTCTCGCAATAGACTGGAGTGAAGATTTTGGCATTTTAAACAAAATTATATGTATTGAAGGTAGATATTTACCTAAATAGTTTCTTATTCTTCTTACAATAAAAAGTTGCGACACTTCACTTAAATTAGAACTTCCTCATCCTTAATACATCATCGTGGTCGTATTCAAATATGAATAGCCAGACGGGTAGTAAGACGAAGTGAAAAAATAAACTGGAGAATGAAGGAAGTAAAATATTTGGAGAATTAGAGGATTCTTTTTAATACTGCTTTTTACTATATGTTGAGGCTACACGTATATGCTAATTAGCTAGGAATGCAGAATGTTATATTTAGAGGAAGTGTACCCGCACTTGCCTGGAAGAAGAGTGGAAATTTTTTTGGAAATCTCCCTCCCCCCCTTCAGTATACAAAACTGGGATTAAAACTCCAATATTCCTTGTAATGAGTAGTTTAGTTTGTTTAAAACATGATGCCTTCGACCATGTGGCTACCGAAGCTGGTTTTAGATTAAATGTATTCTCATTTACGTAGAAGTAAAGTTATCATTTAATGAACAAATCCCATATTTAAACATAGGTTATAGCCTTAGCCTCTTTTTTTAATTAAATCGGAAAATGGAAATAGTATTTCTCTACGTTTTATCGTCTTGCACTAAGATGAAAGTAGATTTGTAATTTTGTATCAATGCAATTTAGGCTATAGATCTTATACCTTAGCTCAGTTAGTAGCGTTTCTGTTTATTGAGCTAAGGGTCGCGTGTTTGATTCCCAGTATAAACAAAAATTTATTATAAATTAATATATAGGTTAACCCTTTCACAGTGATGAATTAACTTCCGGGGACTTAATGCGGTACCAGTCCTCGTCTTAAGTTATATAATAAGAACTATGAAGCTACAACGGACTTAGAAAGCTGGTAGTGCAAACAATATGTTTTGGATCAAAAAAATCTGACTCAAGCCACACGCTGTAAACAATAATGGATGTGTTTTAGTTTATTGTCATCATTTACTCTTTTTTTTAATGGATAAGTTCAACGGGGTGTCAGGTGACCTGGCGGTCTAGGAGTAAGGTGTTAGACTTCTGTGCTGGCGGCCGGGGTTCAATCTTCGGTCCCGGCACGATTTATCTGATCGCCAAACCCTTCCTTCACCTCTGACAAGGCATCTTGTGAATGTGGGGAATGCCAGGCCTCCACCGTGGTTCGGATTCCACGTTAAAACTGTAGGTCCTTCATTTAATCTCACAATCACCATACCATTACACATGAGCGTATAACCTGAATGGGTAGTAAGACGCGGCGCTAATAATAATAATAATTCAACGGGGTGTCATAAAGAACGTGGGAGGGGGGAGGGGTATATATCTTTTAAGTAGGCTTGAGTGTTAAAAATAGAGGAAGAGGGTTGTAAACATGTTATGTTAGTAACTGAGACCGTTTCGGTGATCAAATAATCTAAGGCTGAAGTTGGCCTATTGTGGGGCACTGTTTCACTTAAAGGCTAATAAAAGTTTCCATGATCCACCACAATTTCTTCATTTCTCAGATTATTTTCTTTTTTCAATCATATATAGAACCATTATTTTAAGTATTTATTCTAATGTTTTTGTGCCAACCTTTCTACAAAAATATTAATTAATAAATATAATTTACATTTTCAATTTAACTTTTTTTTTTATCGCTGTGTATTAATACCCATCCAGGTTAAACGCTCAAGTAATAACTACGCCGATGATTTTAGGATTTGGTAGATTATATTAAAGGAGGTGCACTTGAATTTGTGTAGAGCAAGAGTGTAAAACTATTTTTGAATAAAACACTATTCGATTTTCTTTTAATATTTGTCACATTACTGATTATAACAGATCAAGATAGTTTTGATCACACTCAGATATTATTTGAAAGTGTTTGATACATTTGTAAGCTTAGAAGATCCAAAAATCGATTCTTAACGACGTAAAAGTTCCTTTACATGTTTGAATGAAAATTTTCGTGAGATAGATTGCGGTTTGTATCCCGATGGGGCTGTAGTTTGAATGGATTTCTCTAAATAGATATCTACTATTTTCTCATAATTTTTGCTAGTAGACTTACTTTAAAATTAGACTCTACTCATACCTAACAGCTTAACGCAAAGTGTACATATGCGTACAACCCCACAAATAGTAAGAAGACATACTTCGTTGGACGTATTTCCTAGAGTCACTCTCGTATTAAACTAGACTGCCGATAAATGGGAGATCGTAGGTCGTATCACAGTCAGGCGTACTGGGGGTTATTCTTTCAAAATGTTTTTCCACTCACTTTTGACGCAAATGTGGTTATACTTCTTCTATATACACTCCTTTACTACCCTATTAATTAGACTAATTAGTATATACGCGTATAATCTCTACAGGTGGGGAGACGTGGTGCTGAAAAGTAATAAAATATATTAAGACAGTACTAAAACTAAACTTGTGCTTTATTTAAAAACACTAATGAAAAATAATTGATAATATCTTTTTTTTTACTTTATATATCTAAATATAATTTAATAAATAAATCCATTAAAACCATTTCAGCTATAGCCAAGGTCACATACATACATGTACCGGAGCAAGACCCACTCTTTTGAATTTTGGGAAACATATGACGTCAAATCTCGAGGCGGCAAATATTAACTGGACACTAAATTACTTTGACATTGCTCTCTGCTGATAATATATGGCTATGCTGGATATCATCTTTGAGGGAACTAAATGAATACTTTTGATAAACGGCATTGTCACTTTATTGTTTCCATGTTGTCATAATTCTTTAAGATATGGGACAAATTTGGCAACGTTTGTTCAGCGATATTGCCAGTACCGAATTCTCAGCCCTGGCATAGCTGAAAACAAGCAGATTTGGCAATAATTATCCAAGAGATAGATAGATAGATAATATAATACAATTTCCATAATACTTGCAATTTTCTAATACGTGATTTTTTTAGCTTATTCCTCATCGCCTCATTCCACATTCTATCTTGTCCAGGGATTGTGGTAAATTTTTAGCAAATGCTCAAACAATTGTTTTATTTAATTCAACCTCAACCACTCTTTTATTGAATTGGCATCACTATTAAAATCGTGTTAATCTTCCACCCACTACACCTAATATATTGCTAAGGGAACTGCAGGTCTTATTGTGAAAAACTTTATCGACGCTCAATCTCAGCTAAGTTATGCCAACTCCCCTAGATCACAAATATGTATTATTATTATTATTATTATCACCACGTCTTACTACCCGTTCGGGTTATACGCACTTACGCTAATGTGTAATGGTAGGGTGATTGTGAGATGAAATGGAGGACCTACAATTTAACGTGGAATCCGAACCACGGTGGAGGCCTGGCATTCCCCAAATTCACAAGATGTCTTGTCAGAGGTGAAGGAAGGGTTTGGTAATCAGATACATCTTTGCCGAGACCGAGGATTGAACCCCGGCCGCCAGCATAGAAGTCTGACACCTTACCACTAGACCACCAGGTCACCGACACAAATATGTAAGAAGGGAAGGTGGTGTGTTGGGGTAGTAAAACGTTTCTGCTAATCTCAACCGACCAGCGTTGTGAAACTTGTCTTATATCTATGGGAAGTTTGACCAAACAAAAGCGAGTGGATAACAAAACTGTTTCCCAATATTAACCATTCAGTTCCCTAGGTGATGATATCCACTTTATCGTCAACCATATAAAAATCAAATTTTCATAATGAGAAACTTATCTGAAAACAAAAAAATGTTACATTTATACTTCCACTTATTCATATGAAAATACGTGTGATCTGCAGATGTAAATTTATTGTATCAATGGATTATTATTATTAGCACCACGTCTTACTACCCTTTAGGGTTATACGCACTTACGCTAATGTGTAATGGTAGGGTGATTGTGAGATGAAATGAATGACCTACAGTTTAACGTGGAATCCGAACCACGGTGGAGGCCTGGCATTCCCCACATTAACAAGATGTCTTGTCAGAGGTGAAGAAAGGGTTTGGTAATCAGATAAATCTGTGCCGGGACCGAGGATTGAGCCCCGGCCGCCAGCACAGAAGTCTGACACCTTACCCCTAGACAGCCAGGTCACCTTGTATCAATGGAAATAAGCCACTGGTTGTATAACATATTAAAGATGGCTAGCGAAACTTAAAATAAGGAAGGATCTGAAGATATAGCTGCATCAACGATCGTATTCATAAGTTTCTATAATAGCACCTGTAAAAGGGATTTAGAAACTCATTAAACTTGTTGAACCAGTGCTTCATTAGCTATCAAGAATTTGTCTCATTCTCACACACCCATCAAGAACTTTTCCTTAAAATGAGCAATGTTCTCGATCATGGGACGATTCTTGTAAAAAATTATTGGTCAGCATTGATGAAATAATTTAGGGATTTCAAATTCGATTCTTGTGTTCAGGTTTATTTTCATAATATAAAATTAGTATACTATCGATATCAATAAGATTTTACTAAAGATATTATACAAGTATTTCAATTTTGGTTGAGAAAATTATATCAAGGCACTCTATTGTATAAATCTATTGTATAAATGTATTATAGAATATCTCAACGTCCCCTTCCCCTGAAGGATGTTCTAAATCGATACGTCTGTCCTCAGAGCTTACGGCAACTGTTCCAAAGGTGTAAAGAGCGACTGCGACAAACCGCAATGTGTCCCGGGTGACGGCGTTGGACGAGGTTGTCTCACCATCAACCGACAAATGGATGGGCCATCCATTGACGTAAGTATCTCATTTCTTATCTCGTTTTAAACCTCTAATTATGGTCTTATTAACACAACCTTTGGGCTGTGCTAATCCAATAGCTCCTTCCATTACGTTGCTTGTAGTTAGTCGGAGGTGACTTGGCGGTCTAGGGGTAAGGTGTCAGACTTCTGTACTAGCGGCCGGGGTTCAATCCTTGGTCCCAGCACAGATTTATCGGATTACCAAACCCTTCCTTCACCTCTGACAATACATCTTGTGAATGTGAGGAATGCCAGGCCTCCACAGTGGTTCGGATTCCACGTTAAACTGTAGGTCCTCCATTTCATCTCCCAATCACACTACCATTACACATTAGCGTAAGTGCGTATAACCCGAACGGGTATTAAGGCACGGTGCTAATAATAATGATAATAATAATAATAATAATAATAGTTAGTCGGACATGAGTCACCAGGATTTATTAAGAGAAGCAACAAAACCTCTTTGGTGGCCACGTGGTCTCACGCTCTACTGTAACAATAGATTAGAACTAGCAGCCCAACCCGGCTTCGCACGGGCATAATAATATAATAAAAAAAAATACACAATGTTTTACAGTGAGTTTCTAAAAAAAT
>CABEEJ010003957.1:9068-39630 GCA_901482245.1 Timema douglasi
ATATCATGTTTCCTTTTTATTTAAATACTTGCACAACTTAATGTCGTAAAGTTGTTTACTTCGAGTATGATTTCCAACAGAACTCATTATGATATAATGAGACCATTTGTTTTCATCTGCGCTTTTGTCATTTATTGAATAAAATTACTCTTTGTTGAATTTACGTATTTTTACAGTTTCCATTTATGTATATGTAGTTTATATCCTCTCCCTTTATTACCTTCTCATGGTCGAGGTAATAACAAGACGTAGAGAGGGTGTAACACTCTAAGTATAGGTTATATAACTTATTGTTATGTAACCTCCTACACTCCCCAGTAGCCTCATTCCTTTTCAGATAAAATATCTTACTAACCAACTTGTTTTCATCATGTTAGTTAAGAAACTATGTTTAACAACCATAGAGAACAACTGGTAAAACTAGTGTTTTGTATATTCTGAGTTTACATACCTTGATAGCAGGCTAGATGTCAACAACTTACTGAGTAATAGCATGCATTGCCTGAATGTATTTTTTTTTATCAATTTTCACTCTAATGTTGTTATTGTTGGTTAATTTTTTTTTTCTAAATATTTAAACACATTGATCCTGTCAATGCAGTAATCTCTAAATAATTATTATCCCCAATATGTGTTTTCTGTGTAATCATATACTTTGTGTTTTCAGCGTTCACTTCTAAAACTCTACAGCTTCCCTACTATTGTTCAACAAAGCTAAATCATCTGTGTATCCTAATAGCTGTAATGTACCGTCTAATATCAACCCTTCCCTATTCTCTTGAATTAACTTAAATGTATACTCTAAGGCTAGATAAAAAGTAAAGGGGAAAGTGCATCTATTTGTTTCAATCCCTTATGTACAAGTATTTCGGAAATATTTGGTAAGTAGCATCCAACCCATACCCTGCCATGCTTATCAGTTAAACATACCTCAATTAGCTTGATAAGTTTTTTTTTTTTTGTGTCCCAAACATTTATAAGATTTCATATAATTTGTTTCTTTTAACTGAATTATAAGCCTTTTTAAAATCTATTTATAATTGCTGTACCATCATGTTGTATTCACACTTTTTTCTCTTATTTGCCAAATAGTAAAAATCAGAGCAACGTTGAACTTTAAATGTTAGTAATATCCTTCTTCCCCGAACCTTCTCAAACACACTCTAATTATATGTGTCCTTTGAGTTTAACTTTTAATGATTCAATTTTTTTTAAATAAATGTTATAGTTATTTGTTTAAAATTTAAAATATTTTTAAATCACACATACTGCTTATTTGTAGCTTAAAAATATAATATTAAGACACATTTAGCAACCAGATAATTAATTTACCACTTAATTGAATATAATTAGGACACCTTTACACACCAAGTGAATTTGGTGCCATTTAGTAAAAAAGCACATTTAGGTACTTACATTTACCTTAACCACTATATACTAAGCCGAGTTGCTGTTAATACAATCAGAATTGCGAGGGGAAAAATACTTTTGCAGGAATGTTAGCTTCTTACACTAAGTGTAGTTTCTAAGATTCAAATTCACAGATTCCAGACAAAATGATTCCATATGAAAAAGCAAATTTGACACATCTCTAATCAAAACTAAAACAAGTTTTTCCTTAGCTAAAATACTTCTGAAATATTTTTTTTAAGGTGCGGCAGAAGGGAGTGCAAGTATTTTTCAATTTTTATAGAATATAAATTTGTTGGCAAAAATTAATCAAATATTTCTCCAGTAGCAACATAGAGTTCAGTTTTCTGCACATGCTAAAATCAACAGATCTTGAATGTCAAGGGTGTCCTAGAATTTTGTCAAAACTTTTTTTCTTTATTTATGATGTTTTGACAACATTCCCAGACACCCTTGTAAGATATTCAAGATCTGTTGATATTAGCATGTGCAGAAAACTAAACTCTACGTTGCTACTGGAGAAATATTTGATTTATTTTGGCTAAAAAAATGTAATTCTATAAAAACAGTAAAATTACTCATGCTCCCTTATGCCGCACCTTAATATGGCATCTTATTAACAAAGATCACAAGTCTTCTTAATGCTTGAAGAGCTATCACAAAATGTTTGTTTTTTATAATAAAGGAAATTGATAAAACTAAAGAAAAAGAAAAAAATAAACTACTAAGAGTAAATTTGATGAAAAAAGTCCACCTGGGGAAAGAGGAAAAATGTGGGAAGAATTCAATGCACAAAGGTGATATCTTCTTCTTTCCTTCTGTCTTTTATAATAGAAGTAGTCACACACACATTTTAAAACAAATTATAACACAAATAAAATAATATTTCGGCATTGTTGCCTTTATCAAACACAAAGAAGAAGAGAATATTATTCTATTTGTGTTAAAATGTGTGTGTGACTACTTCTACTATAGAAGACAGAAGAAAGGAAGAAGATGTCACCTTTGTGCATTGGATTCTTCCCACATTTTCCTCTTTTCCTAGGTGGGCTTTCTTAATCAAATTTACTTTTAGTGGTTTATTTTTCTTTTTTATTTAGTTTTATCAATTTCCCTTATTATAAAATTATATAGATATTAGGCCACCTCATTTTTAAAATTATTTGTTTTGTCACCTGTTCACCCCTGCAGTGAGGATAAAGATAAGGCTCCATACATAGCAGTTGAGGAAACTCTATTAAATCGTGTCTTTTGTAAGCGTGGCCACTGTCTTGCCAAGTGGTTCTTGAAATGTGGAAACAGAGGCACTGTGGAAGCTGCAAAACAACACCCACCCAAATCAGAATGTATGGATCATTAACGTTTCTAGACATCAAAGATCAACCCGGCACTAATATAAACAGTAATGCTGTCATTGTCATGATAAGAAGTTTAGATAAATTATTAGTCGCAATCAGTTTGAGATGATTCCTCCAAAAAAACAAAGGTATTAAGGAAATTGGTGAAGATAAATTTAAATGAGAATAAATTAGAAAGTACCATCACTCATTTGTAATGGAGAAAGAAGAAATATTGGCTATACAGATTAATAAATACTAAAACAATTTATTCAACTTAGTACAAGCAAACATTGAAGTTCCAAAAATCATTTAAACCTTTCATTTACCTTTGGCTTTTGAAAACCATATGCAATTCTCTAAATAAACTTGCTTCTTATAGCTATGTAAGTTAGTCTTTGTAAACACACACCTCTCACAGCCTCTACTAGTTCTTTGTTTACTTGACCTATCACCCTAGAGTTGACGACATATCCTATCAGTCAGTATACTTTTCACTGGTTGGCATCTGCTTTATCAAGTGGGAAAAAGCATAAAAGAAAGTAATATTTGTCTCCGCAATGAAATAAAGGAAAGAAGCGATAACATATTTTATATATAACTACAGTAAACTCATAAACTAGAGCTGTGGGAATTCAACCTTTTTTACTTGAGAAAAAGTCAAATTGAATACCATACATATTCTAAGAGATGAATCAAGTTAAAATAATTATTGTATTATTGTATTATTTAACTTCAGAGACCATTTAATATACAGACTGCTTAAAATATTTTGTTCAAATATGATAAATCAAGTTGTTATTGCATTCAGTTATTTCATATTGTAGACATGTTAAATTAATAGCTCAATACAGAAAAGCAAATAATGAAAATATATATTTATTTTAGGTAACAAATGTATATTTATCAGAGATTCTAGTTGTTAAAACATTTTATCAAGACAAATTAAAGTTGGAAAGATATTCTAAAAAAGTTTGTGAGTTTTCACAGACAAATGTAATAAATAGGCCTCGTTAAATTTAATCAGAGTTTAATTACGTAACTTTACTGGGGGAGAAAAGGTTAGAAGTGTGACTGTGTAGATGGCTTGGCGTAATTCTTTCAAAATATCGACGGTAATTGCTATATACCTTGCCAAAATTTAGTGACTTGAGTACGGACGAGTGTGGTTCTTTACATCCTTCACATTTGACCCCTCTTACTAGCTCTGTAGCCACAAAGCTTTCCAGAAGATAAACCAATGAAGTGGGTTTCAAGGTCATCAAGCCGGCTGGAAGACTCAGAGGCAGGCTGTCAAATTTATCGTAATGCACTGCTGACTAACACAACAATATAGGGTAGTCCATTATTTTATTTATTCAAAAATTTTAAAGTGCGAAATAAGCCAAAATTAATGTTGCGCTAATGTGAGTTATTCAGATTTTCATTTAAATTCATATGCTCATTTGATTTACTGCAGTGTGATTTAATAGTAGTCAACAATAATTTTATTACCAAAGCACAGTTCTAGTGGATAGTAAAGAGAAATAACAAATTATCATGGATGTTCATCTAATTGTTGAGTTGACAAAAGCCCATGGAAAATAAAATTCAAGGTTAAAAGTTTAAATCTCTGTCTAAGTTTTACTAATAAAGCACCACAGGCTGTATATAAAACCTGTAGTACATGATTATTTTTCATAGGTAATCTGAACACCAACATATTTATGTGTAAAATGGCAGTAAGGCATGCACCAGTGTGAGTGAAACTTACTCACAAGGCCAAGGTTCAATCCCAAACTGGAGGTGGTTTTTCCCAAAATATGATTTTCAATTCTATTAGTACACATTTTAGTGTGGGTTATATAGTTTAAGCTACTAGCACTTACACTAATGAAATAAGACAGACAAGAAAAATTGAAAGCTTTAAATTCTTTAAATTGGAAAAGACACCTGGACAAGGGAATCAAACCCGAGACCTTTGACTTAGTATACCAATGCTCAAACCACTGAATTATCCACAACTTTCTATCTGTGTGAAGTTTTTTGTTTCCATTGAGTAGACAGAGGACTGCTCCCCCAAGTAATAAGAGTGTGACACTCACCTTGTATCCACATTGAGTGCATATGAGTTGACTGGTCAGCAATCCCTGGAAGGGCGATGGAAGGACACTGGACGATGCCAAGCGCCGTCTAATCTCAAAATTGGAAGTTGAACAGAACACTTTTGTGTGAAATAAGGACGAAGTTCTTAATCCTGTAGTATCCGAATGAATTTCCAACACTCTGGGACAATCTTCTGTCTGCGGTCCTGTGGCTTTCGAAAGGACCTCCTCAACTTCAGGATAGTCCTCAAGTCTCCTTTTCTTTGAATGAGCATCCACCCCTTCAGGACAGTTTTCCAGAACATCTGACAGGGAACATTCCTAACCAACAATTTTCATCATAGTACATTATTAATATAACAATCATAAAAGTAATATTATTAGATAGGTTGAATCCTCTAATTTATTAATTAAAATTTAAAATCGTAATAGGGGCCACTGCTCTTATGACATTTAGTTTAGAATAAAAACAATTTTTAAAATCAAAAACCTAGAATATTATGTGGAAATGATTTGAAAAATCAGGGGTTGGGGTAAGCAGGTAGATGAGTGATGCAAGCCTCTTGCTATAAATCAAAAATGCTTAATCGTGAGTATAAGTTGATTTTTTTATATCAAGGTTACTTGGATTTAGTAATTTGTATAGTATTGTTCAAGAGTGTGCCAGCTACCGTGGTTATTCAATGAATACAAATGATTTTTAAGGTGAAAATATATATATATATATATATATATATATATAAAAATAAATATAATTTATGAATCTTTGAAATCATATGCAGCTAACAATTTTTACTGATTATATTTTAAATAATTTACTGAAAATAAAATCTTAATAATAAATCACAAAATTTACTTTTTAGTTATTCTATAAATATTAACCAATAACTAAATGTAATCAAGTACTAAGGTGAAAAAATACTTAAGCAGTTGAGTATTCATAATCTAGTATTGAGCGCATCTCCCCCCTAATATCTATCCTCTCCTTATTTAACACTTTCTACAAAGAAATGTTTCCCACATAGTGTTGACCTTGAAATCTACCCTCCAGAGATTTACTTTAGGGTTGGGCTGATGTTGATTGCCAATCCGATCATCATCATAAGCAGCAACCAATTATGCTGATCTCGGCATTTTGAGTCTGATTATGAGAAGTAAGGTAGTGGTGACTCGTCAGTTTTAAGCTGGGTGGAAGACATCATGGTCGTTTGTACTATTGTTTTTATATGGTAAGGAAAGTGAAAAGGAGAATGGGGAGAAGTGAGAGGTTTTTTGTTCAGGGAGATAAAAATGTTTTAAAATATAGTTTGTGGTGACTCGTACTTGGTGACTTGCAAGTGAGACAGATATACTGCTTAGGGGTACATTTCAAGGTCAACACTTGGTGATAAATTGACAATAGGCGTGTTTACGCGATCAATCTGATATTGCTGTTTATTACCAGAGCGTTTTTGTAGTCCTAGTATCAAGGCTGGTTACAAATGTTTATGACCGAAACAATATCAAATCTTGGCTCGGTAACACCTTCTTTGACCAAACTAAATAGAGTGCACCAATTTCAAAAGAGCTTACTTATTTAGAACCCTTGTCCTCCATAGTATTATTCGTAATTCAATAATGTAAATTGGTACATAGGTATATAACCCAAATGGGTAGTAAGACGTGGTGCTAAAAAAAACTAATAATGTGTTGTTATTAAAAAATTATTACAGTGGATTCCGCTTAATTGGGATAGCCATTTATTTGGGACAAAACTCTAAGAACAGAAACAAATCGAGTATTTACCTTGAATTTTTTCCAACTCTCCGAGTAATTGGGGCAGTGAAGGCAATGAAGGCTCACAAGCTTGTAGCATAAATATTCTGCGGCTGCAGCTGAGTTTGTTATTGTAAAGTCGTGCTGTGTATTGCGTTTGTTCTGTGGGTGGCAGTGAAGGTCATGTTGATAGCGTGCTGGTAACATGGACATTTTGCGAGCATCAGCTGAGTAAGTAGAGTTGAAATAGTGCTTTAGCGTAGCTGTGTTGTTTGTTCTGTGGGGTAGCAGTGAAGGTCATGTTGATAGCGTGCTGGTAACATGGACATTTTGCAAGCAGCAGCTGAGTAAGTAGAGTTGAAATAGTGCTGTGGCGTAGCTGTGTTGTTTGTTCTGTGGGGTGGCAGTGAAGGTCATGTTGATAGCGTGCTGGTAACATGGACATTTTGCAAGCAGCAGCTGAGTAAGTAGAGTTGAAATAGTGCTGTGGCGTAGCTGTGTTGTTTGTTCTGTGGGGTGGCAGTGAAGGTCATGTTGATAGCGTGCTGGTAACATGGACATTTTGCAAGCAGCAGCTGAGTAAGTAGAGTTGAAATAGTGCTGTGGCGTAGCTGTGTTGTTTGTTCTGTGGGGTGGCAGTGAAGGTCATGTTGATAGCGTGCTGGTAACATGGACATTTTGCAAGCAGCAGCTGAGTAAGTAGAGTTGAAATAGTGCTGTGGCGTAGCTGTGTTGTTTGTTCTGTGGGGTGGCAGTGAAGGTCATGTTGATAGCGTGCTGGTAACATGGACATTTTGCAAGCAGCAGCTGAGTAAGTAGAGTTGAAATAGTGCTGTGGCGTAGCTGTGTTGTTTGTTCTGTGGGGTGGCAGTGAAGGTCATGTTGATAGCGTGCTGGTAACATGGACATTTTGCAAGCAGCAGCTGAGTAAGTAGAGTTGAAATAGTGCTGTGGCGTAGCTGTGTTGTTTGTTCTGTGGGGTGGCAGTGAAGGTCATGTTGATAGCGTGCTGGTAACATGGACATTTTGCAAGCAGCAGCTGAGTAAGTAGAGTTGAAATAGTGCTGTGGCGTAGCTGTGTTGTTTGTTCTGTGGGGTGGCAGTGAAGGTCATGTTGATAGCGTGCTGGTAACATGGACATTTTGCAAGCAGCAGCTGAGTAAGTAGAGTTGAAATAGTGCTGTGGCGTAGCTGTGTTGTTTGTTCTGTGGGGTGGCAGTGAAGGTCATGTTGATAGCGTGCTGGTAACATGGACATTTTGCAAGCAGCAGCTGAGTAAGTAGAGTTGAAATAGTGCTGTGGCGTAGCTGTGTTGTTTGTTCTGTGGGGTGGCAGTGAAGGTCATGTTGATAGCGTGCTGGTAACATGGACATTTTGCAAGCAGCAGCTGAGTAAGTAGAGTTGAAATAGTGCTGTGGCGTAGCTGTGTTGTTTGTTCTGTGGGGTGGCAGTGAAGGTCATGTTGATAGCGTGCTGGTAACATGGACATTTTGCAAGCAGCAGCTGAGTAAGTAGAGTTGAAATAGTGCTGTGGCGTAGCTGTGTTGTTTGTTCTGTGGGGTGGCAGTGAAGGTCATGTTGATAGCGTGCTGGTAACATGGACATTTTGCAAGCAGCAGCTGAGTAAGTAGAGTTGAAATAGTGCTGTGGCGTAGCTGTGTTGTTTGTTCTGTGGGGTGGCAGTGAAGGTCATGTTGATAGCGTGCTGGTAACATGGACATTTTGCAAGCAGCAGCTGAGTAAGTAGAGTTGAAATAGTGCTGTGGCGTAGCTGTGTTGTTTGTTCTGTGGGGTGGCAGTGAAGGTCATGTTGATAGCGTGCTGGTAACATGGACATTTTGCAAGCAGCAGCTGAGTAAGTAGAGTTGAAATAGTGCTGTGGCGTAGCTGTGTTGTTTGTTCTGTGGGGTGGCAGTGAAGGTCATGTTGATAGCGTGCTGGTAACATGGACATTTTGCAAGCAGCAGCTGAGTAAGTAGAGTTGAAATAGTGCTGTGGCGTAGCTGTGTTGTTTGTTCTGTGGGGTGGCAGTGAAGGTCATGTTGATAGCGTGCTGGTAACATGGACATTTTGCAAGCAGCAGCTGAGTAAGTAGAGTTGAAATAGTGCTGTGGCGTAGCTGTGTTGTTTGTTCTGTGGGGTGGCAGTGAAGGTCATGTTGATAGCGTGCTGGTAACATGGACATTTTGCAAGCAGCAGCTGAGTAAGTAGAGTTGAAATAGTGCTGTGGCGTAGCTGTGTTGTTTGTTCTGTGGGGTGGCAGTGAAGGTCATGTTGATAGCGTGCTGGTAACATGGACATTTTGCAAGCAGCAGCTGAGTAAGTAGAGTTGAAATAGTGCTGTGGCGTAGCTGTGTTGTTTGTTCTGTGGGGTGGCAGTGAAGGTCATGTTGATAGCGTGCTGGTAACATGGACATTTTGCAAGCAGCAGCTGAGTAAGTAGAGTTGATATAGTGCTGTGGCGTAGCTGTGTTGTTTGTTCTGTGTCTTGGTAATCATATTCTGTTTGACATTATGCTTGTGGTATACAATTGTTTAAGAGAACACTAAGTTAAGCTTCATGTATAATAGTTAATTGTGTGGATTAACATAAATTAAAAACTGTAACAAACAGTGCACCGGGTTAGTTTTTTCAGTACATTTACCGATCCTGTCAAAATGACACATAAAGATTTGACACTCTATGAAAATATCACTATTCCTGAGAAGATAAAAAAGTCAACTTCCTAACATCAGTCATCGTCAGCTAGCGGAGATAATTAAGGTACTGAAATCTACAATTTCACGACTGTTACAGCAACAATAAAAACTTAGAGAGTAGTGGACCTTTCGCGTGTTTATTTAAACCTCTCATAAACGAAAGAGGCAAAAAAAAATATCCAGATATAAGGATGCTTTAAATAAATGGTTTTCCATTGTAACTAAGCATGGTGTGCATATGAGCGGGCCTATGCTAAAAACCAAATCAGAAAAGTTGGCCAAAAAACTAGGTCATGTAAATTTCAAAGCAACGGATGATTGGTTGTTTCAATGGAAGTGCAGACATGACATAAGTTACAAAAAAAGCACATGGCGAGAAGGACAGTGCTGATGCTACAAGCACTGACCAATGGCAATCTGAAAAACCACCAGAGTTGCTTAAAAAATGTTGTGCGGATGACACAACGCCGATGAAACAGGCCTGTATTATCGTGCTACACCGGATAGTTCCCTGAGCTATTGGTTCAAAGTAAGCAAAAGATTGTGTAACTGTGTTGTGCTACTCAAACATGACAGGAAGTGATAAACTCAAACTTTTGGTTATTGGTAAAAGTGCTGAACCTCGTTGTTTCAAGGGGCTTACAATAGGCAGTTTAACAGTTTCATATCATACAAATAAGAAGGTGTGGTTGTACGCAATGGCTAATGAACTGGGACGTGGAACTGCAACCTCAGTCCAGAAAAATTCTGTTGATATTGGACAACTGTACAGCACACCCTCATGTATATGGTTTAAAAAATATTGAACTGGAATTTTTACCCCCTAACACCACATCCCTGATACAGCCTATGGATGCAGGAATTATAAAAAAATTTGAAGACACATTATCATGGAAAGCTGAAGCTGATCAATCACATCCTTGAAGCGATTGAGGAAAATCTGTTGACACCATCTTCAAAAGTAATAATAATATAGCACCACGTCTTACTACCCATTCGGGTTATACGCTTTAATTACTAATTACGCTAATGGATTAGGAATTGGGAAGGTTGAATTAAAGGAAGTGAACCCGCATTCGCGTAGAGGGAGAGTGGAAAACCATTTAGGAAAAACCACCCCCAGTTCACCCGACCGAGATGCGAACATCAATATCCCCGTCCTCAGTAGTCGAGCTCAACACGACAAGCGCGTTAGCCAACTACGCCACCGAGGCGGGTTTCAAAAGTAATAGAAGTTAGTGCAAATGCTTCACAGTTAAAAGCTGTACAATTTATCGCTGACAGCTGGCGAGGAATAAGCAGCAAAACAATTCAGAATTGTTTTTCTAAATGTGGTTTCACGACTAATTGTGATTCAGATGCAGTTATATGTACAGACAATGAAATGTCTTTAGAACTGCAACACGTAGAAAATCGTGAAGATTGTTTAAGCATTGACAATAACCTTCAATGCCATGTTAAAAATGAAGATTGTGAGGATACAATTATTAAAGAAATTGCGACAAAACACTTGTAGACAACAGAACAACAAGAAAATGATGACAATGAAACACCTAAGCGAGTGACTAACCAGAATGTCAGGAAATATATTGCTGAATTGAGATGCTACTTCATGCAGAGGGGCAATGAAGGCCCTTTATCAGCATTAGATACCTGCTCCGACTTTGTACATGTGCAGTCCATAAAGAAAACACGGGAGGCTACACTTGATAATTTTTTTCAAAGGAAGAACTAAGTAATGTGTAACCCTAACTTGACACATATTGTATATTAATTTTACATATTTATATTTTGTTTGCTTTTCACTTTAGTTACGGCATTTTCAAATAAATATTTGTACCATTAAAATTTTGTTTAATTGGGGCAGCCTCTTAATTGGGCCAAAGTGACCTAGCCCGTGTGTCTCAATTAACCAGAATTCACTATATTTGTGAAAGGTACTTCAAAAACATTTAGTTCTTGTAAAAGAAATAAGAGTACAATTTTATCTAGGCCTATATACTCTTACATACATACTTCATGTTTTGTGGGTTATTTTTAAGAAGATAAGTTTAACTAGGTATAAGATAAGTTAAGACTTGAAAAGAACAGTTGTGATTTATTGGGTCACAAAATTATAAGAAAAAAGAGCAATTAAATATTAATGTAAAATGATTTTTTTTAAAGGGTTGGATAATTTTTGAATTAGAATACAATACTTTACTTTACATCCATTACCATTTCCACCCTATGATCTGGGTCAATCTTTTATTCAAGCCATATATTTTTCCCTACTGGCTTGCTAGGACAGTCATAGCTTCATATGATTTAGAATATTATACACAGTTAAAGTAACATTAAACAAATTAGAAAAACACAAATTTAATACTGTCACTGCATGGGTTTGAACTAGTGATGTTTTCCAGTCCAAACCCAGGAAAGGCGATGAATGGCAAGTTCGCAAAAGATGGTATTTGGCAGTGATTTTTTTTCTTTAGACTTCTATTATAAAATGAGTATGGACTACAAAAGAATATTTACAAGTCATACAAGAATAAGTATAAACACTTTGAACAAACCTTTGTCCCATATTACAGTCCCATGAGCTATTTCCCCAACCTATATGAGTGTTAGCCCTGAACTCTTAACATTATCTCTACCTACATAGGTACAATTAGAAAACAGCCCGAGCTGGTTCCCTGGTAACTTTCAACAAGTCACTCAACAAGACTGTGACAAGAATAAAACTCAAGATACATGTTTTTGCTCTTAAAAAGTGCAACACTTCTTTTACTACACAAGCACATTCCTGCTTGGGGTTCATGGCCATTTCTTGCTCACCTCTACAAAATATACATATAGAAACATCCACGTTCAAATACAACAATTTGAACTGCAATATTATTTGTTAGAAAATAAGTTAGAAAATGAATATGGTTTGTTGTTTGTCTTATCTTATATACTTCTAACTTACCAATTTTTAGAATGTTTTCTAAAATGTTAGATAGGTATGTGGTGGAAATGTTAGGCCTAGTTAAAATAAGCACCAATCTAGCTAAGGATAAAATTAAATGTGGTATTTTTTGTTGATTTTAAGTACATGTAGGTTTACATGAATTAAAATAAACTAACATAAATTAAACTGCCAGCTGTTATATTAGCTCTATCCCAGCCACAATTTTATAATAATAATAATAAACTCTGCTCACTTTTGTGGCTGCATGGTCTAAGGCGACACTTTCACAATAGATTAGACTGCTCATGACGAAGAGATTGGGGTTTAATCCCAGTCAAGTGTATTGAGGGTAGTTTTCCCTGAATGATTTTCCACTTTCCCTCCATAAAATGCAGGTACAATTTCTATAAATTCATCCTTCCTCATTCCTAACACATTAGAGTAATTAGTACATAATCGTACAACCCAAACTGTTAGTAAGAAGTATTGCTAAAAAATTCAAACTCTCTCTTGGTCAATAATACTCGATACTAAGACTTGCCTTAGAGAAAGAGAATGTGTGACATAATAAGAGAGTGGATATAAGGGGTAGCAACACAAAAAAACACACACTAGTTTATGATTAATGGACTGCCCAAATAATTTTTCGCCTTAATTACTTATTTTTAAATATTAACTGATAGCTAAATTTAATTACTTTGAATAAAATATTTATTTGGTCATTTATCACTATTGTTTAGTTTAAGTATATTATTTAAATAAATAAATAATACTAATAATATTAATAATAATAATAAATGTTAGCTATTCTACATGGAAAAGATGAAAACAAATAAACAAACTCTTAGCCTTTGAATAGTTTTGTGCAAGATTTGAAAGAATTATTATATATTATTAGTGATTTTATACTTACTGAGCATTTTGAATTTATATTTTAAAAAAAACTTCCTACTTTTACTTTTTCAAAGAATTTCCACAGCATATCTATAACGTCACTATTTGTTTTGGGTACCCGATAGCCAACCCTAACCCTACTACTACACTAACGGGCACCCTAGGGGGTTAAGTGGTTGGGATGGACCCCGAGCGGTAGGGGTTGGGATGGATGGTTCGTGGGGAATGAGGCTAGCGAGTTAGTCCAATAAGATATATTTATCACTTTAGTCAGATGCTAAACTACTACATAAATATGAGGTAATCCCCGTGACGATAAAGCACGCGCGATAATGGGACTCGCGAAACTACCCAGAGACCCGCGATCGACCATCCGACTGGAGTGAGCTGCCAGATCACATGTTATATCGTCACCTCGTCTAACCAGCTACTCCACCACACATGCATCCAGCATGGCTTCCAACATTCAACAACGTGTATTCTTCTCACACACAAACTTGCTGATCTCGATTCACACGAGTCAGAAGGTCCATCGGTCGCATCGTGCTTGCTTGTCAACAGGATGAAGTTATATGAGCTATATGCTATTCTCAACAGCAAGGCAACCCAACACTCTTGACTTCCCAGAAAATCTACAAGCGTGGGACAACCCCCTGCCAAAATAAGCCTTAAAATAATTATGCTCTTACATTACACCACCCTCCGAAAAATAAGTGGAACATTTATGAGACACTTATTTGACTTAGGTGGTTACTAACCTTAACACTAGTTATTAGATAAGTCTGGCAAGGTAACCACAATGGACTGTGCCTGCATAGGTATTGGGGGTACAATGTTAGGAGCAGGCCTACTAAGATATTTAACTAATGACCCTTTAAAATTAAAGACTACTACCGCTACAATAATAACCAATACAACAGGTTTGATAGTTGAGCCTAAGATTATAGACACGGGTTTAGGATGTTCCCTTAAGCTATAAGCCCTAATTTTCCCTACCACTTGATTAAAATCAACGGTATTAATCGATTGCTTAACAAAGGCGCCCTTCTCGTTCACTAGTTCCCTGGAAAAATTAGCGTTTGTAGGAATATTTAAATTTTATTCTAAACTTAAGTTTCCTAAATTTGGAATATACGAGGTGTGGCTATTAAATAACCGGACTGATGCTGCTCCCAGCAAACTGCGAGCGCGCCACGACATGTTTGAACATGACTATGTCTGATGGTCCTTCCCCCACCCTGAGCTCGCTAGACAAGCCAGCAGATCGCTCAGTTTGACTGTAACAGTTGATTGAATTAGTCTACGCACTAGTGGCACGCTGGAAAAATGCCAAGTGGTCAGACGGAGCAACGGGTTAACCTCAAGTTTCTTGTTAAACTAGGGAAAACTGCCACAGAAGCTTATGCAATGTTGAAAGAAGTCTATGGGAAGGAATGTTTATCCCGCACACAAGTTTTTGAATGGTTTAAATGGTTTAAAGAAGGGCGTAAAACGACCGAAGACGATCGGTGCCCAGGACGACCCTCAACGCCAAAAACGGATGAAAACATTGAAAAAATTGGTAAATTAATGCGTGTTGATCGTCGTCTGACCATCCGAGGGCTTGCTGAAATGACAGGAATCGACAAAGAAAGTGTTCGACAGATTTTTCATAAATAATTTTACATGCAGAAGGTTTGAGCAAAAATGGTGCCGAAACTCCTCACTCCCGAGCAAAAGGAATCAAGACAGAACATTTGTACTGACATCCTAAACAACATCGCCACTGATCCAGATTTATTAGACAATGAATCGTGGTTTTTTACTTACCATCCCGAAACAAAGAGGCAATCCATGCATTGGAAGAGTCTAAGCTCGCCAAGGCAAAAAAAAAAAAGCCAGGATGAGAAAATTCAAATTCAAAACTATGATTATTGTCTTTTTCGACATTCGTGGCATTGTCTACGTTCACTGGGTACCCGAGGGTCAGACGGTCAATCAACATTTCTACATCGAGGTTCTGACGGCCCTACGTGAGCGTGTGAGAAGACGAAGACCCGATTTGTGGAAGACCAAGTCCTGGATCCTTCACCAAGACAATGCACCAGCCCATTCTGCCTTGTCTTTGAAAGTGTTCCTCACAAAATACGGCATCACCGTGTTGGAACATCCACCGTACTCGCCGACCTTGCCCCCTGTGACTTTTTTCTTTTTCCCAAGGTCAAGTCGGTGCTGAAGGGGACAAGATTTGGAAGTGTGGAAGCGGTTAAAGCAAAAGCGACGGAGGTTATCAACCAGCTGACAGAAGAGGACTTCCAGCACTGCTTTCAACAATGGAAACGTCGTATGGAGCGGTGTAGGGATCGCCAAGGGGAGTACATTGAAGGCGATAAAACTTCTGCTGTAATTGGTGATGAATAAAAAGTGTTATGACTTCAGTCCGGTTATTTAATAGCCATACCTCGTACATCAAGGGTAATTTATTTTGAAAATACAATGTACCATGAACTGAAGCTAATACCTTGAAATCACTACTACTCATGTCCCAGTTACTAGCATTTAATATGACACCCCTATTATCAAGTTTCAAAGTATATGGAGGCATACTGTTGAAAGTTGTTCTACATACAAATGTCACTTCAAGGGGCTTATTTACTGAAAAAAATCCAATCATTTTTACTTGTACGACGTAAAAAAGGTTTTGACAAGTCTTGAACTGTTCGTGGACAGTATAAACTGGAACTTCTGTTCAAAAATAGATCGAGTTCACAACTATTGGCAGTTGTGTCATACAGAACAAAATTTGAAGGACAAATTGTGACATGCTTTTTACACTTTGTTAGATATTTGGCATTCACGTTATTAAAATATCGTCTATCTTAACTGATAAGCATATAATCATGTGATTTATACTTAACATACTTAGTAATATTCTTCCAAAGCATAGGGAGAGTATAAATCTGGTATAGCTCCCATTGACTATCTGTATTTGCTAGAGACACACTAATAATTACTTGTAAAGTATTATCACTTACTATAGATTGTACATTGGCCATTCCATAAAAAAACATGTAGATACTCTGGTTTCACTAGTACAACCATGGTCAACAGTAATTTAATATTTTTTTCTATCGAATGTAAAATATTCAAATAAAGACTTGGCATCATAAGTCCACTACTTAGCTTTTTGTTGGAACTTATTTCTATGGATTGTCTTAGATTAATAAGATCTAATCTAGCATTTGACATACATTCACTTAACCTAAGCAATAAATTGTTTAAATCAATGTGAGAGTTAATTAAATGTATAGACCTTAGTAGTGCATCTACACTTTTGTTGAGCTCACTATAAATGACATTGAAATGAGAGATATTCCTTAGCAAGTTGTTGGATGAATTTTGAATTGTTTGTAACTCTATATTCTAAATTTTACATTACTAAAATATGCCTATTCATATTAGAAACAACATCATAAACATCTTGGTCCAAACATTCAAGTTTTTGATTAATTTCATACAAATCACAGAATCTAAAGTACCAAAAAGAGTTTTGAGAATTTTACCTCCAAAGTCAATCCAAGCTCTTTTTGGTCTTTTAGGTTTATTAGGTAACAAGTCTGTAAAACTGTTAAATTTCTTGTTGATGCAGTTTATAAGTTTCAGTTACTTGCTCAGTGGCAGTTTTCCAGTTTTTGATACCATGAAGAATTATTTTTTATCAACTCATCCGGCAACTCAACATTAAATATAGAAGTTACCAAATTGAACAGTTTATTGTTTTCTACATTTAATTCCATTAAATCAAAATTTACTAGTACTTTAAAACTGTTATCAGATACAATTATGTTTCCTTTCTTTTCAAACATGACTCCATGAGGTAATTCACTAATTTCCGTCGCTTCACTTAACACATTGGAAAACACACAAAAATAAAACACTAAAGCGAACATTTTACTTGCGCTTTCTGAGGTTATATGAATGGGAGGGGTGCTCCGATGACGTTGGGGGGTTGGTAACCTTCTTCCTCCTGGCAGGCTGGTTCTCCAGCGTGACTGGACGGGGTCGGCTGGCATAGAATCTCGAACCGCTGCTAGGGCCACCATGTGACTTACTGGCGTCCTCGGGAACCAGTGGCGTCTTCCTCAGACGACCTCTTGGTCGCACCTCCGTGTCGCTGTTACAAGGTACAGGGAGTAACTTACCCAAATATGGCTTAACCCTGTTTGTGTGAACAATAATAGTGTGAAAGGGCAGCTGTACCTTTATGGTTACAGGTGACAACACTTCTAATACTACATATGGTCCTTTATACTGGAGTTGGAATTTCTTTATTTGACCACATTTTAGAACTAGATTAGAAAGATACTCCAAGGGCCAGTTTCATAGTCAAATTTATTACGCCTCAAGTGCGGTGCTACACTAAGTACATGACGACACCTACCTAAAACAGAATGGAATGGGCCAGTTTCCTATGCGAGAACGGCCCATTCCATTCGAGTTTAGGTAGGTGTCGTCTTTTATTTAGTGTAGCCCCGCACTTGAGGCGTACTAAATTTGACTATGAGACTGACCATAAGTCCCCAAATCGGCATTTGGACACTACAATCTTCTTGTTATACTGAGCTGCCTGTTGTTGGAACGCTAGATGATTTCTCTTCTTGACAATTTTCCACACACCTTGCAGTTTTTCAGCAAGGTCGCTCACATGTTCGTTTGAATTCAGCAGAAGCGTCATTGAATCAAACGGGGTCATCATCAGTCGCCCATAAAAATTTTTATACGGAATCATTTTTGTGCTAGAATGTAGCTTGGTATTATAAGCGGCAATGACATAAGGCAAAAATACATCCCAGTTGTCATGTCGGTTATTTACAAAATGATTCAGCATTTTAGAAATCATTTGGTGTACTCGTTCAACATGGCTATTTCCCTCAGGATGTGCTGGGGTAGTTCTAAGTTTAGTGACATTAAGCAATTTGCACATTTGCACCATTAGTTCTGACATGAAGTTTGAACCCTAGTCACTAATAAGAAATAAGGGTGTCCCGAACTTCAACACCCACTGAAAAATAAACGCCCTCGCTATGGTCTCTGCACTCTGATCTGGTATAGCTATCATCACTAAATACCTAGAAAAATGGTCAATCATTGTTAAAATATATTTGTTGTTGTCTTTGGTTTTTGTTAAAGGACCGACTATATCTAAACCTATCCGTTCAAACTGAGTGCTCATTTAGGGTAGTTCTTGTAATGGTGCTTTTGTTTTCCCATATTTTTTCTCTGGTTGCATGAGACGCATCGTTGGACGTAGTTATCTACATCGTTACGTCAATTCGGCTACCAGTACTTTCGTGCCACCTGGTAGTTCGTCTTTCTCTTACTGCTGTGACTGGCTAAAACTGAGTCGTGACATTCTTTTAACACGTCGTCACGTTTTGACTCAGGTATCACAATGCGCTTTCGATACTTTGTTCCTCGAAAAAGTAAGCCATTAACCTCCTGGAAACTTGGGTTGTTTCTCCCAATTTGACAGTCGGCATCTTGCAATTGCTGCTGTATTAGGTCCTCTTGGATAATGAGTTTGATTCTTCTTATTTTTCTACTTAGTCCGTCAGCATTTCCGTGAAATTTTCCTGGTCGATGACACACCATGTGTACATATTCACTAAGATATAAACTCCATCTCATTAAACGACCGCTTGGGTCTTTTAGACCTAATAACCACTAAGAGCGGCATGTTCAGTAATTACTGTGAATGGTTTGCCCAGTAGGTAGCAACGGAATTTATTAACACTCCACAGGACTCCTAGAAGTTCTTTTTCCGTGGTGCTATAGTTAATTTCTGGTTTGTTCAGTTGGCGGGATGCAAAAGCAACAGGGTGTTCCTTACCCTCAACCTCCTGTGACAACACACAACCAAATGCACAGTTGCTAGCATCTGTAGACAAGATAAATGGTTTTTCAAAATCAAAGAAAATTAATACTGGAGACGAAGTCAATGCGGTTTTTAAAGCTTTCATAGCATCTCTGCAGTCTCTAGTCCACTCGAACTTTGCTCCTTTTTTTAGTAGCTTAGTTAGGGGCTGCGCTTTCCTGGACTAATTTTCAGTGAACCTACAATAAAAATTTGACAGCCCTAAAAATGATTGAAGTTCCTTGACAATTTTCAGAATGGAGTAATTTCAGACGGCTTCGACTAACTGAGGATCACATTTTAATCCTTCATGACTTATATAATGACATAGGTAATGTACCTGAGAGGCCGCGAAGTGGCATTTATCAATATTTAGGGATAAATTGGCCTAGTACAACCAATTTAAAACCGCGCTCAGTCTTTCAGCATGTTCTACCATATCCTTGCTAATATTATTATGTCATCTAGGTAAACCAAGATTTGAGTAGGTGTTAACCAATACCATCCATCAGTCTTTGGAATGTAGCTGGGGAATTTCTGAGACCAAAGGGCATTCTAACACATATGTACACCCCTGTTGTATTTATAAAAGATGATTTTGCTTGGTCATCGGGATGAACACATAGTCGTGTATAGCCGCTAGTCATGTCCAGGCATGAAAAGACTTTATATTTAGTCATACTTTCAATTGTTTCCACTAAATTAGGTAGGGGATGAAGGTCTGGGGTAGTTACTGCATTTAAACGCCTATAGTCAACACAAAATCGAAACTCTGTCTGTCCTGCTGTAGACTTCTTTTTTACAATCCCTATAGGAGAGCTCCATGGTGGATCACGTATTTACTTGGGTTTGATAAATCCGGCCTTTAACTGGTTCTCAGCCATGTCTTGAACTAGGGTTCTTTGGTGATAAGCTACTCTGTATGGTTTTTGAGATATAGGCTTCGCATCTCCGGTATGTATTCGATGGTGTACCAATTGGATAGCAGGTAAATTATCTTTTTCCCTAAAGATATCCTTAAACTCTCGTAAGATAGGCTTCAAAATGTTTTTATCTGCCTCTGACAAATGATCTAGTTTTTGATTCAGTGCAGCTTCGAATTTAGGGGTTGTAGTCTCCTTAACCTCACAAGCTTTCACAACTTTATTTTGACCCTTACCCTGAGGTAATACAAGGTCCGTGGCATACAAATTTTCACATGAGTTTATTCCACAACAGATGATGTCATCTTTATTTACATAACAAAAGCTAGCAATTACCGCCGCCCCTCCTGGCATTTGGATAGACACAAAGCTTATATTGACAACACTTATAGCAACTCTGACCTTGTTCCCCGCCTTTATGGCAACACTAACACCTTTAGCCACACAACAGTGTTTATCTTCCAGTATATCACTTTGTATAACTGGTTCTACTAAAAGTAACTTTTCGTCAACGACTCCGGGGAGATTAACTTCAGCTTGAATTATCTTTCTTGCGCCCAGGGGCATTTCTTCAGCGTGCATTAAACATACTAGAAGCAGAACCATTTCCACAGCGCAGGATGAGGTAGATAATCTCATATTTACAACTGCATTAGTTTGTTGGAGCCCTATTTCGGCTCTTGTTCCTAAATCATAATATTTATGACGAAGATTCAACTTCCGTTTTTCTACGTTAATAGACGCCTCGTTTTTCAACAAGAAATCTAACCCAAGTATGCCCTCATAGCGGTGACAGCTGGCAGCATTTACAACCTGTACATTTAGTACATAGCTATCGTGGTTTAACTTGAAAGTCACCGATTTTTCTCCCAAATTTGAAATTCTTCGTCCTCCTAGACCTGCAATTTCGTATTTAGGTCCGGAAATATTCCTATTTCCCACAACTTCTTCCCAAATTACTTAAAATTGAGCTCCTGTATCGACTAACAACCTGCATTGTTTTCCCTCGTAGTTTGCAAGAACAATAACCTCGTCTACACTAGAGTCTTCACTATCAGCGGAAGTTACAGGGACGAATTTTAATTGGCCTGGGGGTCGTGGCTTAGCGCAATCCCTTGATCATTTGGGGAAGTTTCCTCCCTTCAAACCTTTTCCTACAAAATTTGGATATATGTCCCTTGGCCAAACAATGGAAACAAACCAACTTGTTGGTTGGACAAGTATTAGCTAAATGACCGTATCTCCTACATTTGTGACACATTTAACCTCAGCGTAGCTCGTAAAAACACGTTTTTCAGTTTGTCTGTCTTCAATTGGTCGACGGTCCACTTCTACTATGTCTACTCCTGATTCCATTGCGTCTTGGAACTATTTAGGTTTGGAAAGCCGTGTCAGTCTACCTAATTCCCCAGAAAAGCCATTTAGAAAAGCATCTAACGCTCTCTGGTCTGCCTCAAACTTTATTGCAGCATTGACCTCTTCACTCTTGCTTAAATCATACGTATTGACGTTGATTTATCTTATTCTATCCGCGAATTGCTCTATAGTTTCATCAGAACGTAACTTGCTTCGGGTCAGCTGTTCTCGGTAATACCTGGTAATCTTCCTCTTGAAGCGCTTTACCAGCTCTTGTTTCAGGGATTCATAAGTCGTAGCTTCCCTACATTCACTATGCGACAAGGCAAAATCCTGTGCTTCCCCTGAAACCTGTAATTTGGCTACTGCTAATTTTTCATTATCAGTCCACCCACAGTTCTGCTGACTGCTCTAACTTTGCGAAAGAGGTATTCACACTATCCTCTGCCCTGCCTTGAAATACTGGTATACTAGGAATAAGAGAGAAATTCCTAACATACATGGTGGCTGTTATTGATTAATTTCCCTGACTTATATTAGCAGCATGGTTTATACGTTCTTGCCTTAAAGTTTCGTTTTCTAATTTTAAATCACAAATTTGTGTCATTAAAAGATCTATGGCTGTTTGTAAGACGACGTCTCGCCCTTCTAATCTTACTTGAGGGGTAGCCATGATAACAATTTTGCAATTGAATAATTTAATTTTGGAATTATTTGTCTGAATATAAAAATGAAACTTCAGAATTTTAAATACATCCTAAATAATAATTGAACACACAAAATAGGCATAGACCATATCAAAGTAGTACAATTCCCTACCTTGGTGTTGCTGTTGTTGTTGTGGGTGACGTTTGTGACATCACTATTGACAGTTCCAGCTGGTTGAGATTACTGACTTATCTTCTTCCTCGATGATGATTCCTCCTGTCCTGACAACAGCTGATACACGCACACACGCATTTATCACTTCGTTTGTGCCTCGCGGTAAAAAGTTTTATCAGTTAATACCGTATTTCTTCCACGCATAGCATAATCAAGCTAGTAGCACGCATAATGTAACTTCCAACCAACTAACCTTGACTTGAGTTTTAGAATGTTTTACTTATGTCACGACATGTTATCACTTAACATGACTTAATTCATTTTGGTATCACTTTATCACTTAGTCTTCACTTTGGACACACTTGCAAAGTCCCTCTTCTGAAACCACTTTATTTCGTCCCTATTTATTTTAGGTGCCCGGTAGCCAACCCTAACTACTACACTAACGGGCACCCTAGGGGGTTACAGGGTTGGGATGGACCCCGAGCGGTAGGGGTTGGGATGAATGGTTCGTGGGGAATGAGGCTAGCGAGTTAGTCCAATAAGATATATTTATCACTTTAGTCAGATGCTAAACTACTACATAAGTATGAGGTAATCCCCGTGACGATAAAGCACGCGCGATAATGGGACTCCCGAAACTACCCAGAGACCCGCGATCGACCATCCGACTGGAGTGAGCTGCCAGATCACATGTTATATCGTCACCTCGTCTAACCAGTTACTCCACCACACATGCATCCAGCATGGCTTCCAACATTCAACAACGTGTGTTCTTCTCATACACAAACTTGCTGATCTCGATTCACACGAGTCAGAAGGTCCATCGGTCGCATCGTGCTTGCTTGTCAACAGGATGCAAGCTATATGAGCTATATGCTATTCTCAACAAGAAGGGAATCCAATACTCTTGACTTCCCAGGAAATGTACAAATGTGAGATAACCTCCTGCCAGAATAAGCCTTAATAATTATGCTCTTATGTATCTAAGTTTTTTATTATGATTATTATTTTATGATGTTTATTAATATTTTTATCAAAAATTGAATAAATAGATAAATTGTTTGTAATCAAAGATTATATGTGTGTTATTATGCATATTACATTTTTTAATACTGTAAGCAAAGTAAACCAAATGATTGGCATCGGTAATCGGCAACAAATGATCAGCAAAAGCCCAGCCCTAATTTATTTCACTATCTTCTCATTTGAAGGATTTTTTACAAATGTTATCTTAAAAGGATAAAACTGATAACTATTAGTGTTTACTTAATCATATGAGTATGAAAAGTTACTCCTGCCTGTCCACAAAGCATAAAACTACCCCTTACCCTTCTCCACACCTCTCCTTGCTCTTTACTTTGCTGTGCCTCACTGTTCTGTTGGCTCTTGTATCTTTCCTCCACAGTAGCTCAGGCCATGCCACCCACCCTCTCTATTGCCTGGACCGCCCCACAGTCCACGTTCTCTAAGCCATCCATGACAAGTTCTCCACTGTACTCGGTGCCCTTGAGAACTCCTCTTTCTATTGGCTCACTTGGTGGCCTCTATCACTCCCGTTTTCCCGCGCCAATGGGAAGCTCCCTTTCCTCCCATTGGACGGTATTTAACACGGTGGTTCCTCGGTCAGAACCGGGTCGGAGAGTGGCTACCCAACCGAGGTGCACCACCTGTTTGAAAAAGCTATTAAACTGTCTTATGTTACAAAAGAGCAATATTGTTTTAACCCTCTCTCTCTCCCCACCATCCCCCGACCTCCCACTGCGACTCATGTTGCTGGGATTTCCTCATGTTCCACTGAGACTCACATTGCCGGGACAATCACCCTTCTTCGCACTGCAACTCATGAGGCCAGGACCAGCACAACTACTACCCCACCTCAGGAATTTCACATGTTCCACCGCGACTAACATTGCCAAAATTCTCGCCGACCTTTTTCCTACCCCTACCCACATATGTCTGAACACAACATCACCGTCATCGTAAGATCAACCAGTTACCCCTGAAGCCGCAGCGAGGGATAACAGTTCTTGTGCCTAAATGTGGGGCGACTCAAGACATTGGACAGATGTCCAACGGTACAACTACATGACCCCAGAACACCACACAACACTTCCGGGAGTGAACAAAACCCAGTAGTGTCCAAAAAATCTCAGCAAAGAAGACAAGACAACCTCGCCAAAAAAGATAAGATGGTTATGACCAGAAATCAAAAGTGTACCAACCCATTGTGTACTCCAGGAGGGGGACAATACTATGTAAACTGCACCTCCTGCCAAAAGCCCTATCATCACTTATGCACTGGGTGGGAAGACGAGCCACGTAACAACAACGAACCAGCCTACTGTTGCACTACCTGCGTTGAATCACTGGTGGAAATACGTTATTGCCCAGGGTTAACCTGTGCCAGCAAGGGTGGCCTAGAGATTATCTGCGCGAGAACTGTCAACAATACTACCATTACCAGTGGCTAGGTTGGAAAGATGAGCTTAGAGACCTCAGTGGCCTCTTCTTCCAATGTCCACCATGCCAGCAGTCCACCTCCTCCACCACCATTCCACCCCACCTGAATGCCAACTACCAATGTCCATATCCAGCCCCTACCTTCTACCAATCCTATCAGACTTTCATGATTGAGGACATGAAGACCCTACTAACTCCACTCAACACTGTGAGCTCCAGCTCAAAATCGATCGAGTGACTCGCTAAAATGAGTGCATACCACCCAATGGCAACTCAAGGACACTGCCACCCAGTGGTGGAAACTTTATGGGGAATATTTAAAGACTTGGGAAGAATTCAAACAACGACTAACGCACCACTTTGCCAGTTCAACCACCATAGCCTATATCCACCCGGAACTATATGGGAAGGAACAAAATCAGACCAAGCCAGTCAAGATATTCCTACGAGACAAGATATGACTGTATCAACGCTTGGCCCCTACTGCCTCCTCAAAGGAGAGAATCCTTATGGTAATTGAATTAGTTTGACCGGGACTAAGACCTTTTCTTCGAGTCCCACACCCACAAGAGTTGGAAGAACTGATCACTAGAGCCATATCTGTAGAACGAGATCTGGCCAAATATCCTGCAACAACAACGACACATCCTATCAAGACCCCAGCAACCACATCTGAACCGCGACTTCCAAGATGTTACCACTGTCCAGAATACTATTTTCACAGTGACTGCCCAGTGCTAAACCAACGCCAGCGAGAGATGGAAAGATCGAGAAATGACCAGGCCAGAGTACAACAGGGTCCCGCCTATGGGAGACAGGAACCAGGGCCACCAAATGTAATAAACAGTGTTGTCTCGACCACTCCCCAGAGTTATGTGTGAAACTTCTCATGGTATTCTACTAGCCCTATTAGATACCGGGGCTACCGCTAATTTCATCCAATACCAACACCTTACTCCTAAAAATCTGAAGAATTTAATTCCCTTCCTCACACCCATCCACCTGACCAAAGTTGGGAGTGACCCCGCCATCCAAGGCCAGATAGCTTTACCCCTAACCATGCAAAAGCTAGAAATCAACATCACGTTCCTGGTGTCTGATGAGCTCTGAGAACCACTGATTTTGGGACAACCATGGTTCACAGAAAATAAGGTAGTCTTGGACTACAAGAAGAGCTGAGTACTATAACCTCTGTCAAGAAAAAGTACACTCCATTCACCCTGAAGGTATCTGATTTTTTGTTGACAGATTACAATATGACCCTATCTTATAAGTTATACCAGCAATGTAACAAGTGTGAACTGTGTTCTTCTTTTCATTTTAAAAGCCATATTGTGTTTGTTCCCTTTAATATGTTTCTATATACCTTTCCTGTACTTTCTTCCAAAATAATACAATTATCTCAAAAAGCAAAAAGAGGTTTTCCTTAAAGAAATATATCATTAGCTATACCATAATAGAATAATGCCAGGTAAGCTTGCTACTTTCCAGGCTAAACAAAAGATACAAAGATACAATGAATCAGACTTGTATGCCACTACCAGCATAATAATAGAGTATTCAGTACTTTCACACTAGAGTGCAAACAAATTTATAAGTGTAAACAATCTGTGGGTGGGCGGCCAGTTATCGACTTAACCAATTGTGCCAAAATTGGACAATGATTGTATTGGTGATTGGCATTGACCCAGCTCTAATAAATAGAACTAAGTGTTAACATTTGAAATAAAAAAAATATCAAATATCCTTAAGTATTTGAGATAAGTTTTAAGGGCCTATCCCCAGATGTTATAATTTAGGTTTAAAGAAAACCAAGATTAATGTGTAACATGCACAGGAACTAATCAATTTTTATAATTTTGAGTTATAAAAGCACATTAGGTAACAACATCTGTTAACAGTTCAATTTAAGGACAAGATAATAACACATTTACACATTTAAATCACAAAACATTGTAGTAGCTTTTAAGTCGTCTGGCCCCCTTTTTCAGCAAAAGATATTAGGAGTCGAGAGATGGACCATGAAAAATAGAATGAGATAAGAATGTATGAGGCAGGAAAGGAGTTTTAAGAGGCAGTATTTGAAAACAATATGAGAGAATCAAAGAGAAATTAGAAAATGGGCCAGCGTACACAAACTGCAAGAAAGTATAATTCTAACACGAACTAAGTAATAAATGAAAGAGAGGAGATGCTCAAGAACGTTTGGAAATTAGTAGAAGAATTTAAGTTAAAAGGGAGTTCACAGAAGAGATAATAAGATATATTCCATTCACCGTAGGAATTGACTTCTGAAAGGCCTTTTTCCCTACCAGAAATCTATTATATAGTAGGATATTGGTAGGGAAAAAGACCTTTCAGAGAGTAATTCCTACCGTGAATGGAATATATGATTAGAGAGGCCAATGAAACTTAAGAGGAAGGTGGAACTGAATTAAAAGGGAAAATAAATGGAAAGAAATGGTGAGGTGTGGAATATTTCTGCATAGTTGCCTTCTCCAAAATGATGAAATGATTAAGATATAGCAACCAAGATGTAATGGAGGTTTTTATGTTTGGTTTTTCAGGCTCATTAACATGTCTAGGACCTTTTGATAGAAGTTAACTACTTGCATTCTGGTGACCAAGCTCCACTTGTTTCAAGTTTGGTGTCAAAGAAGGCAGCTGATAAAATATTTTCCTCAAACCCCTCATAAATTTTGTTGCATCAAGAAGAATAACATGTTAGCATTATATTTCTTTTTTAAGTGAAACAATATAAAAAGGTTTGTGTAAAACATTCTTGCTAACCATTTTCATTAAGGATGTTCAAGTGCATTTAAAATGAGTTCCAACATTTTATTTTTGTTAAATCATTTTATTATCTCTTGATGACTTTTGTTCTAAAATAAACATGGTTGAAGACTTTACTTAAAAACTTTGTTGACAAAAAACAATTTTAAATACATTTATTTGAATATTTTTGTTGCAGTTTTCCTAATAAATTTTTATAACTTAAATAAATATGGTATTATTTTTATAGAGCAATTTAAATATTATATAATGTCCTCAAAAATGTTTACTTAGGAATAAAAGCGTCTAATTAAGAAAGTACAAATGGTTTTCCAACAACAAAAAAAAGAGACTGTTAAAAAAATAATCAAAATGCTCTTGAACAGCCTTAATGGTGGGACTTATTTAGTGATTTGTAGCTCTTAGCCAGAGCAGGGCTTGTGGTTTAAATTTTCTTTTTGATAAAATATAATCCCCCTTTACAATTAATAGATAAGACTTGGATTCAAGCAATTCCATACAAGATGTCTGCTAGGTGGCATTTACAGCTGCCCTTCTAAAGATGCACTAATAATTTCTCTAACTGGCTTGTTCCTAACATACATAATCACACAAGTCCATGTGTTATTATCTAGGTTGATAGGTGAAAGGAACCATCACACAACCCCTTTTCCTGAATTTATATGTTAAAAGAGAATGTGGGGCTCATGAATATTATTGGTTACAAAACATTAATCGAATATTAATTGAAAATATATACATACTGTCAGCTGTTACACAAATTTAGTTTTATAGCCAAATGTAATTTGTATATAATTAGCTAAGGACAATCATTAAAGACACACCCAAAGACAATGAAAATAGATTATTTAAATGAAACTGTTAAAAGCTTTGAGTCCAATCTTTATGTTAATACCATTTTTTTTAGTAAATATAAAATTAAATCTGTTTAAAGGATGCACAGGTATTGGGGGCCAGAGTCACAAAGTCAAGAGCTACTCCCTTACTTGTGTTCCTTGTTTACTTCCCGCACCAACCTAATTCAGACAAGGTGGTAGACAAAGTGTCCACTAACCTCAGTGCTGCCCTCTTGCATCTCCTCTTCTAGTGTCTCCATTATCACTTGGAACAACTCGTGCGCATCTTGCTGGCCTGACGATATGACCCAGCCATGCTTCGACAAGGCTCGAATCAAGTGACTGGGGGTGAAAGGGTCCTCAGCATCTTTGTCACTGCCATTTACAACTGAACACACAACACCATGCACCCCCTTACAATGTTTGTTGTCCACCAGAGTGTGTAGAAAGGGTGCAGAAATACAGTTCTATCATTTGAAGTTTCTACTTAATATTGGATTTAGGACACGACTCAAATGATTATTATGTCCGTAAATATATCAGTGTTATTACTAGTTTCTGCCAATACAAAATAAGCGTACTTAAAAATTTGTAAAACATTTATCAATTAGATACAAAAGTAGGACTGAGGCCTATTCCCTCATCAGTATTTTTTTATTTTGGTGAATTTTAACATGTGTTATCTGAACCAAATGATTATATTGGTAGACAACTTACAAACTAACTTAATTCTAGAACATACATATAATCCAGTCTTTCGGTTATTATTAATACATCACTGTCAAAGTGGAAGCCACAATTTCAGCCATAACAGGAGTTTAACCCTGGACTCATTGCTTAATAGGTAGATGCGCTGTTAACTGAGATAAGGTGTCAAGACCTATTATTATATCTTATTTAACACAAAGGGAGTAGCTTTATTAAAAGGTTACTGACATAAAGATGCCTTAATGTGTCCGGTGTGATATAATATGCATTATATATAGTGTGATTAAAATTATAATATATTGTACAGGTTATTAATCTGCTTAAGACTGATTTTTTAGCCCTGTGTCTTACTATTCAATTGAGTAATATGCATATGTACTAATTACACTAATGTGTTTGGAATTAGGAAGGTTGAACTTAAAGGAAGTGTGCCCAGGTTTGCGTAAAGGGAGAGTATTGAACCACTCAGGGAAAGCCACTCTCACTACATCCAATGGAGATCAAACCTCGATCTCACCGTCTTCTGCAGTCTAGTATATTGCAAGAGCAGCGCTTTAAGTCATGTAGACACCGAAGTGGGACTTAAGGCTGATGTTATATCAGGTTAAAGTACTAATTAACTAAGTTGGGATTTACAGTAGCCTCTAGTTAAAACTTCAGGTTAGTGTAGGTGAGTGTTTCAATTGATTCTTAGTAGATGTTAGTTGATCTGAAGTTTAATAAGAAATATCTTAAGTTGGCAACAAATACAGCTCAAATGTTTGATAAAATACACAAACATATAAATATATGAGAATGTATAAAGTGGTTTATTTTTGAAATGGCAATAAGATGTAAACACAGAGTTAGTCACAAGGTATCAACTTATAAAGCTTGGTTGTCTTGTGTTCTGTTAATTAGGAACGGATCTAAGATCTATCGACCTTGACATTACTGGAAACGGTGAGTGGCGAAGTATAGCGGACAAACTTTAAATTAGGAGTAGTTCCACAACATGGCGGCCTAAATGGAGATTTAGGAGAACGGAAGTTTTAATAATCTTTTATAAACTATTATTTCAATATGTGTTAAGTAATTAAATCTCTTTGTACCTTTTTTAGAAATGTAATTTTACCTTAATTTTTCTTTTATATCTTTTATTTTAAAAATGCTTAGTCTTCAAAAATTATATTATTGGTCCTTTTGTTATCGTGAAAACAAACTTATCTCTGATTGGCTAAACTAATCTCAGGATTCCCCGTTCAGAGAGATTTCCTATTGTCTCGTTCATTCTCTGTTTGGATCCTATTTGAGTGAGACGTAATTTTTTTTGTTCCTTTCTTTTTTAAAAATTTGATTCTAAAATCTTTTCTAAATTAACATGTAGTCTTTTACTTTTGTTTATTTCTTTTTTGGGGTTATGAGGTAAAGTTTCCGTATATTTTTTTGTTTAATTATTAACTTTTAGATTTAGTATTATTATGCATTTTTGTGGAATTCTAATGTAATGTAGAGATTGTCAACCATGTGGCCTGGTTCTTTTTACAATATGGTTTTGTATCAATCGACATCCTATAAACCGTGCATTTTAAAGTTTAATAGAACAGGGGATTAAATATAATGTTTGAAGATGATTATCTTTGTATTAATTAATTTTATTTTTGGTTTTCTCTG
>CABEEJ010003957.1:57319-72737 GCA_901482245.1 Timema douglasi
CATATTCTTTTTCTTAGGCTCCCTCTCATATTTTTCAATATCTTTATTAGCAATTAATGCAGCTGTTGCACCCAAAATTAATCTTTGAAGTTCCATAAATATTTGTACTAGAACCTAGTACCAAACTAGCAGCGTGTGAATTAGAGATGTGTCGTTCGCGAACGAATGGTTTAAATCGAACGGATCCTCTAAATGAACGAGTCGAACTAGTTCACCATATCCACGTGAACTAGTTCGAATTGAACGACACAATACAATCGGGAGAATTCGGCCGACCTCGGTTGCAGAAATAACGGGATAAGAAGTTTTTTCTTACTTTTTCCAACAAATCTACCACTGCGTCCCCCCGCCCCCCTCAGCCTACTGTCTAAAACCAAACAATAAGCAACATTGTCCTCACTGGTAGGGGTAGTCATTAGGATAAAGGCTACAAGAGGTAAATACAAATGCATTCTTAGAAATTAAGATATTTTAAAACTATCACTACCCACGTGGTCTAAGGCAGCGCATCGCATCGTGTGCTGAATCTGTTTCGGAAAAGTGATCCCAAAGTTTCCTTTTTTTTTAACAAATATATTTTTATTCAAATACAACTAAACCATTAAATAAACTACGTAATTAATCAAAATAAATTAATAAAACCCGCCTCGGTGGCGTAGTTGGCTAACGCGCTTGACGTGTTGAGCTCTACTGCTGGTGACGGGGAGATCGAGGTTCGAATCTCGGTCGAGTGAACTGGGGTGGTTTTTCCTAAATGGTTTTCCACCCTCCCTCCACGCAAATGCGGGTTCACTTCCTCTAATTCAACCTTCCCAATTCCTAATCCATTAAAGTAATTAGTACTTAAAGCGTATAACCTGAACGGGTAGTAAGACGCGGTGCTAAAATAAAATAAAAAATTAATAAAGTAATACTTTTAAGATATGTTGTATTCAATAGCATAAATAATTAAATAATAATTTAATAAACATTAAAAACTTCTCCCTGAAGCTGATGCGTGATGTGAAGCGAATAACTAAGTTACACGGTGTGTTTCTCCAATTGATACCGGTAACTGACTGATTGAAAGCTGTAGGTCGGTCGCGAACGATGGGCCACAAGTCTGTATCAGATTGGTCGCGAACGAAGATCCACTAGCTGAAGTTTGGTCGGTCGTGGACGATCAGCTGCAAAACAAGTATTCGTTCGCGAACGACTGAACGATAAAAATGAACGGCTCATTTCACTGAACTGAATCACTCTGAGCCGTTCCCAACAGTGAGTCGTTCTGCCCATCTCTATAGTAAGAAGATTTCCGTGATCAATATAGAATATTGATACGACCACTGGTTGTGACAGCTGAGCACTCTGGATTACAAAATCTGAGACCAACTGTGACTGACAAAATATCAGGTGGCGTACTGGTAGCCCATACATATTATTTAATAAAGAGCCATTACTTGACTAGTTTGTACGGCAGCGGCCTTTTCTCCATAAACAGAATGTTTATTTTAATTACATATTTGACTACAGCGACACACGTGCAACAACTGTGAAAATGAATTGTTCAATATTCTAATGAGTTTTACGAGTATAGCAAAGAGCAGATTCTAAGAATATGGTAAACATTTACTGATATTTAAAATCACATTCACGGTGGTCACCAATAGCGGAAAATGAGAGTTTAGCCCATCCCTTATCGGAAATAAATTCAGGGGCGTCACGCTGAGAAGGAAGATACATAGGGGTATCATCCTACCACACCCTTCCCCAAAATGCTTGGAAAAAACTTGAAAGTTAAAAATTTTTTTGGAGAGTAGAGATCTTGAGTTAGGAAATTATGGAACTACTCTCTACCACAGTATGTTATATATAAATATTCTTTACCGCTGACTTGTGCAGACAAAATTTTAATTTCCCTACAATCTATTCCTACTCTTAAAAGGTCCCTAACTTCATAATTCATCAGACATTGTAGGGATCTATTTAACCTTCTGTATTAAAATGTATAGAAAGCTTAGTTAATTGAGTTAGCTATTGTCACTGCAATAAGCCTTATGAGAATGGGTGCAGGGAGTACATTGTACCTGGGATTAGGGATTCAAGAGGGCCTTGGGAATTTTCCAGGATCTCAGAAAATGTTGTCTATTGTAAAATACTGGCCACCATTTTACTGTTCACACTTCCTACCTTGTCGCACAACTCCTCCCAAGTAACACCTCTCACAGATCATCATGATATTTCATAGTTAAAACAATGCTACCAAATACACCATTGTAATATCCCACATCTTCACCCCTATAGTTTCACAACTCTTCGATAAGTCTCTTCCCCGGCTTTATTTCCCGTCGACGCCATTAAGCTGGGGTAGTTGAACCACACACTTACAAGCTGTGCTCTCTTCCAAGGGGACTAATACCAGGAGTGTCCTCACTAATTAGGTCCACAGCTGCAGGGATTTGGTGTTCTTGCTTCAGATCTGGGTCACTCGGTGTATCCTCAGAAATAGGTTTGAAATTATTTGGGCTTTAGGCTTTAGATGGTGCTCACCCTTGTTATTTATCAGTGCTTCTGGGTGGCTTTCTTGATTGATCCTCATGTCGAATACAGGTCATATCCAGGAGTGGGACAGTAACACGGATACGTCGGGGTCCGAGTATTCGCTTAACCTTTGCACTACCCCACTTGGATTCTTTTCTCCTATAATTCTTCACCCGGACTTGGTCGCCCACAGAATAATGACTAGTGTTGGGACTAACTCCTCCATAGGCCTCCCTCTGTTTATCTTGAGCTTGCTATACTCTGCTTGATGTTGAAGGGGGGCGAAGTAGATCCATACGATTCCTCATAATGTGTTGTCCAATTACACTTGTCCAACACCTCCTCGTGTCTGTATGGAAAGTTAAATATCTATTAATTTTAGTAAAGGGGAATAGATATAGATATAAAAAAAATTAAACTGAAGACTCTTTCAGTATAAGATTATTTTACTGAATCATACTTTTCTACTGGGTATACAAGGGAATTACTTAAACCAGATAAATAAGATGATTACAATAACAAAAATAGATTTAATATAAGATAAACATAAAAGATAAGATTGATTACAATAGATATACAAAAACATAAGATAGAAGTTCCAGAATAATACTGTCTTGTCGCAACACGGGCAAGATCAAATGAAGTAAGCTTAAAGAGCAATGTTCAATTACAAAACAGCTGAACTGACGCCAGGCTGCGGTCAGTTGATTTTAAAAGAAAACAGTGTGATAATTATAAACAAATGTTAACTGGAAATTATATACATATAGTAATGTTAACACATATATGATTTAAACTAGCTTGCTTGATTGGGACAAAAGAAAATTCTTTAAGAGATATAGTATAGTGAATTGCAATAGGAAGGTTATTTGATTACAATGGTAGATGGCTAACATACAGGTGTCTACACACAATACTACTATGGCCGGTCCTTTTCCTATTGATACTACCAGAGCATTCAATAGTACATGTATTTACTGACCCACTCCCTGGGGTGCAATATTAATATAATTCATACAAGACTAATACTCAGCCAATAGGTGTCAAAAACGGGCAAAGAGAAAACAAGTATTATCCGCGCGGACCCCATATAGAAACAAACAGAGTTCCGCGCTTTACCCACCCAAGCTAATACCCCATGCGAAGCGTGGCAACAAGAATAATTCGATACATTGAACATGCTAACCCAACTGGATCCTAAAAAAAAAGGATAGACAACTTGTTTGTAGCCATAAAAACAACTGTTTAATTCTAAGGACTCTAAAAGAGAAATATCGTGCTCACTGAGAATAGCAACCATTTGGATTAAGTCCTCATTACATCTGGAGTTCAAGGCTCCTATATTGAAGCTATATCATATGGATATAGGAAAAACACGGCCGCTTGGACCAATATAACAAGTCTGAGGGACTTGAGCAACACTAGAGTTATTGTGACATCAACAGAGTTGTAATAATACAAAACCAAAATCTAGTCATACTGATTGAAACATAAAGTCAAAATAATCGTAATAGTCACCTCGACTATACTATGTCTGAAATAAACAATAAGTAAGATGGACTTATTAAATAAACAATTTTTAATCTCTTAACTAAACACCAATACTTAAGAAATCGGAGAGGATATTCCTTAGTGGCGCGGTGGTGAGGACAACGTCCAACACATCATGGCCACCGGCCCTTTGTGAAGACAGATTTTCCTCGGAGGCGCTGCAGTGAGTACCACGCCCAATACTGCGTGGCCACCGGTCCTTTCGTCAAAAGAGGTTTTCCTCAGAGGCGCTGCGGTGAGTACCACACCCAATACTGTATGGCCACTGGTTCTTTAGTGTAGAGAAGTTTTGCTCGGAGGCACGGTGGAGATTATCACGCCCAATACTGCATGTCCACAGGTTCCTTCGTGAAGAGCGGTCTTCCTCGGAGGTGCTGCGGTGAGAACCATGCCCAATACTGCATGGCCACCGGTTCCTTGGTGAAGAGAGGTTTTCTCTCTTAGTGGCGCAGTGGTGAGAACCACTCCCAATACTCCATGGCCACCGGTTCCTTTGCGGAGAGAAGTTCTTTCTTCGATGTGATGTGATATAATGATATTTTGTAAATCTGAGAGTACCTATTTTATACTCTTATTTGGACTAGAACGGAACAAAAAGAAATAGAGAAAAGACGTGATAACACAGGTGATGAGGGGAGCTCGCGGGGAATGGAAAAGGGGAGGTCCGAAGACACGCCGCCACGAAAGTGGCGCTCGAGGGTCGTGGGAGCGAACTTAGCATAGGTTTAGTTCTTTTCTACGACAGAAGGGGTAGAAGGTGGAAGTGTTAGCAAGCACTCTGTCGCCATTCATGTTCTATATTATGCTAGATGGCATGTTGCCGTTATCCGATCCCATCCAACCACGGTAAGTTTTGAAGCAGATTATTCCTGAATGTATTAGCTTTAATTATCTTCTTTGGACTCTACTATTGTAAGTTAAGTATTTTAAAGCAGAATTTGTATTATTAAAATGACTTGTAGTATTTTCTATTGAGAGCACGTGGATCATGTCCGAGTCCATCCAGTCGTTAACAGTAGGTTTTCAAGGATATTATTATTAAATATTTCAAATCTAATCCTCTTCTTTGGATTCTGCCAATATAATTATTATAACTACGTATTTTTACTTTGCCTAATTGTGTAGGTGTCAACTTTACATGATTGACACGTTACATTACTATAATAGAACATTTTCATACTCTTAATAATTGCAGATTTCCTTGAAAAATAAATATTTATATTAAAAGAGTTTAGTAAAGAGAATAAAATTGTTGAGAATACAAAGTATATGGAAAAAATATATTCTTAACTATATTCAAATATTGTGTAAATCACAGCTATATTTATTAAGTTTTTGGTATAAAAATTATCTACTAAAGTAAAAAAAAGTCTGATTATGTAGTTTGGATAAGTTTGAAACAAATTATGATCACTATCATCAAAAATTTGATACAATAATGATATAAAAATAAGATTTAACAGAAATTTGATTCATATATGTGTCAAACAAATTTGGACATTGATATATTTCATAATATTTTGCTTACTTTGATTTCGTAATGTACTAAATCGAGCTTTGACGGATTTCGCTATAGCATTCTTTATTTATTGGTGAACATCCAGCTGTCATAATTTTGAAAGTTCCTTCGTGTACAATCCTAAGCTAACCATGGCAATCACAAATCAGATATGGCAGCTAACAAATAAAAACATCTTAGAAATAAAATATTACCTAGTCTACAAGCTGAGTCCAAAAACGGGCGCAATCGCAGGGCGGCCGTCGCACTCCAATGACAATGCAAACTTTACCTAAGCACGATCATAGAAATATGTTTGAAAAAAAAAACCCGTCACATTTCACCAACGAGTATATATTAAATAATAGACTCTTTTACAGAAACATATTATATATGGAGCATCATTATTATCCAAGGAAAATCATGGTCACGAAGTTATGTCGACTTATATTGGTTTATTTTATTTGTTATATCGCTCCTAGATATACGATAATAGCTATGTATTTGTAAATCTAATGTACCCACTTTAAGATAGGCTTTAATTTGTGTGTTGAATTGCTTTTAGTACTTTAAACTTTTTTACTCTGCCTTTACAAATATAATGTTCCAAATGTCTTACTACATTACTATTTTTATAAAAAGTACCTTATAGAAAGTAGTTTTTTTTTTGCTGTCAACATCAATAACATTTTCTATTTTGTTATTTTTGTTAGCACCGTGCCTTAATATTCGTTCGAGTTAAACATTTATGTACTACTAATTACACTATTGTGTTAGAGATGAGGGAGGTTTAATTAGTATAAAGTGTACTCGCATTTGGAACATATCGAGTTTTTGTAGCTTAGGAAATTTTAGAGGCCCTTCCCATTTTCCAGCAGTAAATTTTCGAATTCCAAACTTTCTAACTTTTATGGTTATGTGGGATGGTCCTTTTATCAAATTGGCAAATTTATATTTTCTTAGGAAAAATTGCAACTTTCTCTCAATTACAAACCCCTCTGTCTCCCTCACCTTCCTTAGCTTCCACAATTCCATTTTGAAATTTTAAGATTTATTTGGTTATCTTACATGATATTTTACGTGGCTACCAAATGTCAACCTAATCATATCGTAAGGAATGTTCTTTTTTGGTTGTATACATTTTAAGTGCTACCGTTTCCTGGGCTTCAATTTTGAAATTCCATTTGTTCAAGAGAGTAGGAAACGCGAGAAAATGCCAATGTTTTGCAGTCTTTTTATCAATTTTTTTTGGCCAAAATAAATAAATATAGCTCTAGCAGAAATATATAGTTTAATTTCCTTCACTTTGTGATATCAACAGTTGTTGAATATCTGTCATGAGAATAGCAGTATTAGATAATACACATTTTAAATCAATTAACGTGAACAATGTATCCCTGTCTAGTGACTCAAACCTGTTTTATTATTAAATTGCATGATGACATTTCAAGATTTTATATATACAAAAATTGGATTTAAATAGCTTTGTAAATATTTTGAGGGGACCATCCTTCCCTATTTTCTGAGCCTTCATCTTTAAGTTTAATAATTCAGGCCTTGATACTTTTTGAGTTGGTCTTTAAACCCGCCTGACTTATGTCAATCATCTAACACTTTTAGTTTAAAAAATTTCTATCAACCAACCAAAAATCACCAACCTCCTTAGAAATAACTAATATTTAAAATATGTTTGTGGTTATTTGAAGTTATCTCTCTACATTCTTGACTAATTGAAATTTTCTACCTCCTACATGTACAGCCCTGACCCCTCCTACACCCTCTTCTTCCCTATTCCCTGTAGTCTCATTTTTAAATTTAAAATATTCAGACTTTATAGTTAACTTGGGTGGTCCCGATCTCTTCTTGATGAATTTAAGTTTTATACCACATATCAAAGTAGTTTATCCATTGGTTTTAAAATTTTAGCCTCCCCCTCCCCATTTATATAGCTCCCACTTCAAAATCTAAAACTTATTTGGTTATCTGAAGCTGTACTTCTACCAGCATGCAAAATTTAGACTTTCTACCATACTTTATTTTATTATTATACACGCTCCCTTTTTTTCCTGGACACCCATTATAAACTTTAAAATTTTTGGACTTTTATTTATAGTAATTTGGAGTGGTATCTTTGCCTATATGCAGAATTTTAGTCTTATACCACAATGAGAAGAGGTTGTTTCTAATAGTTTTATAAGTTTTAACCAATCAACCCACTTATCCAACTCACTTTGAGAATTTTTTAAATTATAACATTCATTTGGTTATCTGGAGTTTCATTTCTACCTGTCTTTCAAATTTTAATTTCTAATATCATCTCAAGAGATATTTTTAGCAGTAGCTTCCCGCTCCCCCATTTCTCATAGTTTAAATTTAAAATGTCCACATTGTTTTGTTTATTTAGAATAATCTAACGAATATAAGCTCTCTACCACATAGAGATGTAGTTGAATGTATTATTTTTTGTAAATGATGAGCTTGCCCCTTTCCCCTACCATTTCTTCAACACCCACTTATAAATTTAAAATATTAAGATTGGTTTGTTATTTTGAAAGGTCATTCTATCAACTTGCCAAATTTAAATTTGCTAGCACACATAAAAGGTTTTTATTCTGTTAATATTCCCTTCCCTGTGTCCCAAGGCCCTACTTATGTAACATTACGTCGTATAATGTTACAATTGGACCACGCCCCATACTGACGTAAATGGATGTATCGCATCAAATCATACTATCCGCAGTAATAATCTGTTCAAGTACTTACAATATGAATCTGCTTTCAATAGAATCCGGCTAGGCTGAACTACACACGGGAATCCAAGATCGCCGACTGGGGCAAGAGAAGTCCGGTGTATCAACAACTCGTCCTGACACTCAAAATGGACTAGCAAGTAATGAAGCATGAACTACCGACGCCTGCTAGAGGATACTTACGTAGCTGACCTCTGACGGTTGGAATAAGAACCTCCTTCAAAACATCGGGTGATTGGAAATGTTGACGAGTTTCCGATGGAGCAACAACTATCAACAAAGTTCTACGTGACTATTTGCAGGCATCGTGACGTCACCTTGCGTGTGTTTGTGTATTCTCACCTCCCCTTCATAACAACGAAATCCCTATATAATGGCTGTGCAAGCGTGCAATAATTGACTATCTTACGATCAACCATCGACGTTAGACCAATGGCATGGACCTGGGCAATGGCAGGATAAAACTTCTAAACTGTAACATATCGTCACTTTGACGGTTGGAGTAATGGACTCTAATTTATTTTCGACTCTAAAATCTTGTATATAATTATTTAAAATAATCAGTCAGACTATTATCATGATCGTCTATTTTTCTAAATACTTTAATTTTATGTGTCGCCTTTGGGGCGCTTGAACTTTTGCTTATATATATTGGTTCTCATACATATACTTTGTTTATTTCTGAGTTTCACAAGTTAATACCAAATTGTTAGGAATAGTAGATTTTTTGTAACACTGTTTCCGATCTGCGAAGTAAATATTATAAATTTAGTTTATAGTTTGGATTAACGTAACGTAATGTAACATTTATTTTTGGATATTGAATGACTTTAATCTTTTACTCTTTTAATATTTCAATGTTTTTATTAACGTAAACTCCTTTTGAACAGTTAAAGTCTTGTTTATTGGTGGAACTGTTAATTCCATATTCTAGTCAGATCAGATAGGCCCGGGGGAGTATGGCTTAGGTCTGTAAGCCAAACTCTCACGTATTGTATATTTTGTAGTATGGTCGTCAAGTTTGTTTTTAATTTAAATTAGTATATCTTACTCTGGGAAGTACGAACCTTTCGGAACCATTTTAAGGCGCCCTTTAGGCCCTTATAAATTTGTATCACATTTATAACTTCTACGTAATGGTATTTTCTCTTATAGACTGAACCATCAGTTTGATGATGGATTTCATGTGTCCTTTTGGTGTATACACTTGCGCAACTTTAATTATGTAAAGTTGTTTACTCCGAGTATAATTTCCAACAGAACTCATTATGATATAATGAGACCATGTACTGTTAACTGCGCTCTTGTTTTTCAATTGAATAAACTGCTCATTGTTGAGTTTACATATTTTTATCATTTCCATTTATCTTGTATGTTAAGTTCATCCTCTCCTTTTTATTACTTTCACTGGTCGGGTAGTATGAGGAAACAGAGAGGGTGTTACACTTATTAAACAAAAATGTTCATACTTTTATAATTATTTGGAGTGATCCCATTGGTTGTCTGAGAAATTTCAATCTTCTATCACCCTGGAAATTATTTATTTATATTAGTTTTGGTAGTCTTGAACACAGTTTTTTTTTACCAACGCACCTTGGGAACCATTGTGTGGATGCTGTAAATATTTAATTTCATATTATTATTCTGCGACCCAATAAACCCCCCCAATATATAAAATTTCATCTTAATTGGGTGGACATAGAATTTACTGCCCCTTTTATCCCCTTTAGGTGATTAAATTTTAAAAACCCTTAAAATTTCTCACCTAATTCTATAAAGAAACATTCATTTTATATTTCAAGGCTCTATGTTCACTAGTTTAAAAATGCACGGTCTGTGAATTTTGAAAACTTTTGAACCTCCTTTTTCATCTCTTACAGGTTGATGAAGTTCACAAATTTCAGTCCTATCTCTGGTCTAGAGCCAAAAAGGAACTTTTACTAGAAATGTCCAATGTCCATGTTTGAAACCATTAAGCTCTTCTAACAAAACCACAAACTGCCTCGCATCATTTATTGTCCCTACAGATAAAATTGGCCTTGTAGTTTGGAATTTTAAACAAAAATGTCTCATCCCCGTATATCCACACTCGTGTTAATATTATTAAATAAATATTTAGTTTAATAGAAGAGAGAAAACATAATAAATCCTCTTATTTGTGCTTTATACTTCTAATATTTAGATGAATTCTTTTTAAATTGCTGTTAAAATTGACTATTTGGTCGAAATTAACTTTAGATAAATGTTTTCAATAGATTATTCTTATATGATATCAGTTTTGGTATCCACTGAGTGAGAAATAATGTTTTGATAAAGACGAAACTACAAATACGTTTATAAGTTGTATAATATTAACTTGTGTTCATATTATTAAGGCTAATAACTAGGCTTACCTCAATAAATAAATGATATGGTGCACCACACAGACTTTCTCTCTCCTATGTCTGAGCATGATCATATTTACTTAAACCTTGTAAGATTTGTGAAACCATATAGTATACATTTTTGCGGAAATATGATGGAAAAAAAGAGCATCACATTCCACAAAGAGGCATAAATGAAAGAAACATATTTTTCATTATTCAGATTTCACATATTTTTATCAAAAAGCATAATAATAAACTCCCGTTTTATGAGACCTCAATTTAAAAAAAATATTAACCAATAGCTCGGAAGATAGGGACCATTAAAGAATTACGTAAGGATTTTTTGGGGGTAGAGGTAATCAGTAGACAGTAATTTATTTCGTTTTTATGAGGGTGGGCAGAATCCATTTTAACTATGGCTTTTATTAATGTTTATGGTGAGACAAAATCTAAAAAAACACTTCTACAGACGTGCGGTCAAAAAGGTTGCACCTAGCGATGACAGATGGTGCTGAAGTGTAACCTATAGATATACACAGCTAAACATAACTATAAAATGTCATTTATTTATGATGTGTTACACCTAATTTTACTGCGATAAGTATTCTATAATCTCACATCACCGATCCTTTTGTTTAAAATAATATTATTTACCAAATCTTAAGAAAATTACATAAGATCATTAAGGGGAAAGGGGGAACAAAAAATCTTACAATCCTTTAAGTAGGTAGATTTGGGAGGAAGGGTCGAAATAATGGAAAAAAATCCTTAAGTAATTTATGGAGAGCGCCCTATTGGTTTAATAAAAATATATTTCAAGTAAAGGTTTTTTTTTTAATTTTAATTTTGTTACAACCTTACAATAATGAGTTATCTTGGGTCTCAAATACTTGCAAAAATATTATTAAAATTGTCAATATCTGCTTATGTAAATTACCCTTAAAATTATGTTGATGGGATGATTAGTTTATAATGATAAACAATGCCCAGATACGAAATTTAATAAAAATAGTTACATTGGATTTCGAGATAGCTTGTTTTCTCTCTCTTTTACCTTTAGTAAACTACCCTCAATTAGAGGGTAAGATATCTAACTTCAAAAACTCCTCGGGGGAACCTTATATAAACCATATATACTAAGTTTTAGCCTAATCAGTAAAATGGTGTCGGCTCTAGGCCTAGATATAAACACACAGGCAGACGGCATGGAAAAAATCCCCACCTTTTTGGTTTCGGGGGTTGAAAGTTATCAAAATTTGAACTCTTTTACGATTAAAGTACTTTTATCTTTAAAGTGTCGAGAGAAAGTAAAAATGGTCTATTTACATAAACATGAGCACAAATCATAATCTTATACGCTTCAATGGTGCAAGCACATTTCTAGACATTCTTAAAACTACTTTCAATTAAAGTCTCAGTGGCACCATGGGGTAAAATAATCACAATTTAAGAAGCAAAAAGTAGTAAATATTACATTGGCCACTTGTGTAAGTTTTTGAGTTTATACAGTCATAATCTCCCATTATTTGAATATTGTATTTATTTTTAACCTATTCTATAGTTCTATAGTTTTATGAAGAGTGTTTAGTTAGAAACCGATGCATATTTGAGCTTTTACACACTTTAACAACTAAAGTGTTTTATTGAAACATACCTACAATCCAAGCCTACTATTTAAAAACCAAAGTTGTTAACCTAAAGCTTAAGCCAAACAGCTGGTTTTATTTGTAAAACAATCACAATCATTCAATATTATTACTTATATATCCTTACATTATTTCAACGTTTCAAAATGGAACATGCTACAAATATTAATTTTGAGACCAGACTCTAGATTCATAGAAATATGTAAAAACACAGTCAATCTATAACATTTAATCTGGATCAAATTCAGCTTAGTCACAAGTACTCAACTCTCCAAAGTTCACTCAATGAGATGAGATTATTGGTGTAATACGTTCCATATTTTCTGCGTTGGTTTCCCTAAACTATAAATATTCTCCTTTTCAGCCCACAGCGAGTGATTGTGGAGTCTAACATTAAGGAGGTGGCTGTGTGCAAAATAGCTTGTGTTTTTTGCATTGTTTAAGCCAATGAGGCTATATTATCCTTATTTTCTTCAATGACGTTCCTAACATTATATGTACAATACCTTCTTTGTGTTGCACATAAGGAAATTGCTCAATAAATGTTTATAGGATATGTGTGTTAACGTATCTTTAGAATGCCTAAACATAACTCAATGTATTTAATTAGTGTATAATTTAAAGCTTGTTACATAAACTATTATTTTACAATTAATTTCATATATATTTTATGTAATTTTACTTAAACTATACTAAATTAGCTTAATAAATAAACATTGTGATCTTGAATCTTTTTTCAATTGTTGGCACAATACTTAGCCTGCTACACATGAATAGCATGATCTGGGGTGTAAAAACTCAAACTCATTGGCCAATTATAAGTGGGTGAGCGGAAAGGAATTTGTTGCAATCCCATAGACATTGGGCAAGGTCATTAGAGCCTCCCTAGCTTGCCTTGTGGTTTTCAATCAGCAGGCCCTGGGTTTCCTCTTGTTTTAAGTAGAGCCTTTTGGAAGAAGAATTACTTAAAGCACAGTCTTCTTGGAATATGAATCAATATTAGTTTTAAAATTAATAATAATAATTATTATTATTAGCACCGCGTCTTACTACCCGTTCGGGTTATATGCACTTATGCTGTGCAATGGTAGGGTGAATGTGAGATGAAATGGAGGACCTACAGTTTAACGTGGAATCCAAACCACGGTGGAGACCTGGCATTCCTAAATTAATAATTCATTACATGTATATTTATTAACAATTTAAACATTAGTATTTACACAGTTTTCAGAGACAACAATGAATTCAAAACAAACTAGTCCATATCATTCTGGGTATGCGACGCAGGACCAGAATACCCAAAGAATAGGCCACTGCAGTCTAGGGATGAGGCCTGGGATGTGGGATCGTGGTTGGTGGATGACTCGAGGGGCTGCCGGGTAGGGATGTGAGTGTTGAGAACCGAGTTTCCATCAGATGAGACTGAGTGGGGGAATTCCTCCTGACAGCGGGGGCGAGGCTGAGAAGGAAGAGAGGGGGCGAGAGTAATTAGGTCAGGGGCAGTGTGAACTAATGGGAGGAGGAGGGAAAAGATAATTCTCTCTTGAATTGTAGGATTGCACGGAAAGAGGGGAGGGTTTGTTCTTGGCCTTGATGTGCTTGCTGGCTCAGGTCCCTCTCTTCTTGGATTTGGACATATTGCAGTGTGGGGAGAAACATCTTAATCATAGTTAAATATAAAAGGAACTTATTTCTCTAGGTTCCATTTCTTGTTCTTCCTTCTGAACATGAAATAAATGTTGGAATCTTGCTTCATGACCCCATTTTATGTTTCTTTGATCAGCGCCATCTCTTAGGGGTGTAATGGACTCTACCCTGGTGGCTCGCTCCTGCCTTTACAAAGGGTCTGTGCACTGTTCTTGGCCTATTGGTGGAAGAATGACATCAGCGAGGTCCATTGGCTAGCACTTCCTAGCGTTGGTTATCTGCCTCGGTGACTCATTAAGCGCACAGTTGGGAGACGGAACATCAAGGAGTTGAGATCAAAAAGGGGGGTACATACGTAACAAGCCAACCATGGACGCTACCTCAGAGGTCGATAAAAGGCTTCAAACTTGTGAAGTATTTATATTTGGCTGTAGTAATAATTATGACTATGAGTCTCCTATCAATCCTCCTCCTTCTCCTCTTTCTCAGAATTTGTTCATTTTACACTCATGAAGGCAACTCTCTTCAAGATACTACCAAATTACATAAATTACATAAAATAAAGAGTAAACACATACACTGATTATATCTTAAACTACCTGTTGACACAGATGAAACAATACATTACATAAACTATACAGAAAATAATGTGAGAGTTTTCCTCCAGACTTTTAAAAATAAACAAGAATATTTTAATTACTCGTAGTTTAGTCCAAACTCGTAGCAACATTATCTATCACTGGGTCTTGGAATCTGCGTTTGGTGGCTTACTCAGGGAATGGTGGCCTTAGTTAGTCACCATGAGATAATACATAACACAACCTTTCAATGGCATACCGTTCACCAACCATTATTATGAAGGAATAGACAAACTCAGATTTATCTTGAACCCGAGCTACAATATCCTAACTTCAAACCTCATCACCTATCACACAAAATCTTCGCAACAGTGTTCCAAGAATCACAATCAAACCCCCCCCTTTATCTCTGTAACATTTTGGTTCAACCTAAATTGCCTGACACAGCCACAAACAACAAACAATTCAAAGCCAAAGGTTCCTACTATTGCAACAAACGAAGATGCAGTACTTACAAAATTCACCAACCTTATGTTATCTCTTATTCAACAGCAGACTCAAACAAATGGAAAACCTCAAACACATAATTCAGATTTTGACTCGTGCTATAGTACTAGAGTAATATGAGGCCTGTCCAATAGTTGCATCGATTCCAATCTTCCTAAGTGGGAACTTGCTCACCGCTATATTCAGCCAAGGGGGAGTTACTATGACTGTCTATATAGTTCTATTTGGACTGTCTCCAAGGCAAGTGGGGAAAGTGTTTATAGGGCTCAAGGCTAAGGGCCAGTTTCATAGTCAAATTTAGTACGCCTCAAGTGCGGCGCTACACTAAGTACATGATGACACCTACCTAAACCAG